>KQ479121.1:3788-187851 GCA_000331835.2 Trichoderma hamatum GD12
ATATAATATATATAATATATATAACCCTCGATATCACACCTCGTTCTTTTAAAACTAACAACGTTATTTTTAGGACACCCCCTACCTGCGATCCATCCTGGCCCAGGTCGAGGCCGAGTTGGCCGAGAAGGACGCTCTGGACTCCATGACTGTCATCAAGAAGCACTAAAAAAAGAAAGAGAGATAGGAATGAAGGAAATGATAAATGTACTCATTGGTTTGGAGAAGGAGGATCAAGCGGCGGCGGCGAAGTGATCGTTATTCAGAGATTCTACACAGGTCTCTTGTATTAAATTCAAAATATTATAGACATGGTCTAACCTCCAACTCCCTCGCTCATCAACCAACCTTCCTCTAATTATGCAGTGATTATATGGGTTTTTCTTTTTTTCAAATACCATTACTCAAACTGGCTATGTTACTAATAGTACAGGTGTAAAAAATGCACTTTTGGAAGCAACAAAGAAAAGAGGCTCCCCACCAACAAAATGCTTTTCTTAACCCTGACCCAAACATTCCTCTTTCGAAGCCCAGTCTAGTCTAGACATGCCGCCGTGTAAAATGTAAAAATCAATATCTGCCCTGTAGCCAGAGCTGGTTCCCTCCCCCCTTTTTCGTCCTCTTTTTTTTTTTTTATCGTCTCGACAAAAAAAATGAGAATCCTGCCGAGACGCCAGAACGCCAAATCTGACCCGCTGGGCATCTGCCAACTTTCTGCCTCTGTTATCATTTTATGAGTCCTCTTTCCCTTTGTGCCCTCCCTTCTCGCCTATTCTCATCCTTGACATAAAATAGTAAATGGCCTTTGTATCAAACATTTAATACTGTACTCGGCATGTACAAATCCTCCACTGCATGTCTCTTATTTCGTATCCGGCTCCGTGACGCTGTAGGTTTATTATGTTGTGGTAGTGTGAGGGGGTTTCCAGCCAAGGGTTATCTTATATGCGCTGGTAAAACAAGAGATATGCCACCTTGTTATCCTTGATGCTGTCCTTGACTGCTTTCTCTTTGACAGCCCCATTAGCTCCGCCATTGACAACGCTGCTCCATCGCTTGCCGTTGGCTGGCGCGGTAACTTTGTTCCAACCGTCTTCATCGCCAGTGTCTTCGTCATTCATTGCTCCGAATCGGTTGCTAGTGACACTCGAGGTAGCTTGCTTCTGTGTGTCTTTGTGATCTTCTTCAGATCCTGTCTCAGCGACATCTTCCGGACGTATGCGTCGAATGACTGTGTCATCTAACCGGATCCACTCGCGACCGTCTTGCCGTCTCACATCTACAGTGTAGTGCCCACCGCTGGCGTTCTTTCCATGGTGGTAGACCACGCTGATGAGCTTGTATCTAGGCATCGAACTATCGCGTTTTTGCCGTGACAAAGCCTCGCGAGGAATTTCAAGCTCCAGAGGATATCCAATCTTCTTCCAAATCTTGACGGTTCCATGGCCTTCAGCATCGAATTGGAATCGTTTCAGGTGGAGAATCAGAACAGGGGGCAGCGATTCGATGAAGACTTGCTTGGTAGCAACGACATCTTTTCCGCGTGGAGAGTTAAAGTCACCCTGAATGCGCTCTGGCCGGGTCAGCCCGCGTAAGGCGTCAGCGATAGTCCTGACATCTGGTGACTGAATATCCAATTGGAGAGGCTGGTAGCGTTCTGTGGTGATAGAATCTTTCAGCCCTGGCACACGGAATTCAGATCGTAAAAGGCCGCCAAATATCTTGGTAATGGGAGTTGAGGTATTGTGGCCTGATAGGCGAGACACTGCAGCACGTTGCTTGCGGCCGACTTCAAGCCAATCATCGGAAGCTGCAACGGATCCACCAGTTGAGGTGTTGGATGAAGGCACTTCTTCAGGTACAACTGACAGATCTTTCATGACATGTGTGCACTCGTCATCGAGAGACTGAAGAAGGAAACCCAAAAACTCCTCTGCGTCTTGTTGGTGGCCACGCTAAACAAAGGAGTCAGTAATAAGTTTCGGGTCTAAAAAAGAGGTGTATAGATGAGGAATTAACTTACTCGCATGCTGTCGAATCGAGATAGTTGTCGGATGGCGTCATAGACAAATTCGGGGGTAAATGGTTCGCCATAGCGCTCGAGGTCCTCGCTCTTCAGGTTACGGTTCAGCTGCTCAACCGATGCCGACGATTTGAGTACTCTGTATTCCCTCATGAACATAATCAAAGCGTCAATCATTGGAGTCTCGCTCTTGAAGCTGTGAGCAGCCCTCTTGCCAGTTTGATCAAGTAAGTCGTAAAACGGCACACAGAACATGAGCACTTGAAGCACCTAAACGAACATGTCAGTTATGAGTTCCTCAAATTTTGATTATTTCCAGACAAGGACTTACGGAATTCATGTAACACATATTACCAGTGTTAGTAAGTCCACGTGGCTCAAGGAAGTCAAGTTTACCGTTGTTTTCAACTACATATGACTGGATTGCCTCTGCAAGGGAGTTGACGTTTGACTTGGAAAAGGCAGAGCCGGGGAAGTTATTAGTGGCGTCAGCTGAATCGTCATTAACACCATCGGCACCATTCACTCCCGCGCCGTTGACTGGGGCTCGTGCAGATGGCTTCGCGAAGAGGTTTGCCCAGCTCGTAGGTGGGGCCTTGACAGCAGGAGCATCGCTTGTGCCATCAGGATTGGCCTCATCTGACACTGCAGCCACAGTGTCTTGGTCATCAGGCTTGGCAGCATCTTCGTTTACCTTCTCTTGGCTTGCAGTCTCAGGTTTGGGCCCGTGCTTTGGCAGCACTGGGACCACAGGAATGGCGGGCACAGCTGGGCGCGTAGCAGGAACATTAGTCGCAGTAGACGCCTTGGTTGTCCCCTCAGTCCTTGATACTTCAGATGCTTGTGCACTGAGCTTCTCCTCTTGCTTGGCAGCCGGCGCTTGAGTGGGAGCAGGCTTCTGGCTGACTTTTTCTGCAGTTACATCATGCTGCCCCGCAGGTAGGGATACCGCCTTGTCCCCCGCAACCAAAGGCTTTCTCTGCCGTTTCGTTCGTGAAGTCCTCACAGGGAATTCAACATCGGGATGTGACAGCCAGGGTAGCTATATTTTTTTTTTTACAGAATTTAGCCATTATGTACATTTCATCCAGCATTGCTTCTATAAACTTACCGGTGGTCGAAACGGCTCGCGTGGCTCGGCAGCAGCAGCTGGGGCCGGAGCCGGAGCTGGAGCCGGAGCTGGAGCTGCCTCCTGAGCAGGAGGAGTGGGCACCACAGGGGCTGGCTGAACACTCTGAGGCGTTTGGGGAGTTGTAGGTGTATGCGGGGGCAGCAATTGCGTCGAGTGTGTCGAGGACGGCGTATGAGGCAGGCCGGGCGCGGGAGCAAGTGGAGGTTGATACGGCGTGGTTGGGTTGGGAGACTGCGGAACGCCTCGGGGGTAGCTCGGTGGGATGCTGACGCCTACCATCGGGGCAAACTGCTGCATCGGCGGCGGCGACCTGTTGTAGCCCTGATAAGGCATGTATCCAGGAGCCGGGACACCTCCGGCCTGGTACTGGTGCGGCGGCATGGCGTAGTATTGCTGGTGACCGTATGGCGCATAGTTGTTGTACATCATGTGCTGAGGGTGCTGGGGATGTTGCTGATGCTGATAGTGATGAGGATGGTCTCGGTGCTGGTGGTAGGGCATGTTGTACTGCGGCTGCTTCCTCCGAGGGCCACCGCCCATGTGCCCCATGTTTCCATTCATATCCATGCCGCCGTTGATGCCTCCAGCTGCAGCCTGTATGTTCTGCCCAGCCGGCAGATGGCGGTTACTCATCCTGCCGGCTTGGGGGATCGTACTGTTGCGGATATCGCCCAGTGCTGCTCCGGCATCTACTTGCACCGCCAGGTGAGTGCGGGGAGCGGGAGATGTCGCAGCTGAGTCTGGCAGTTCCGGGCCGGCGAGGAGGAGATGGAGATGGCTGATTCGAGCTGCGCGACGCGGATGGAGATGCGCAATGGGGTGGCGTGACCGGCGACAGCGGCGATTGTCCCGCCAGGATCGAGAGCAGGAGGATCAGAAATCGAGAGGCAGTATGATCGTGAGAGGCTCAGGGCCAGGATTCTCGTGTCGGCACTTGCTTGCAGGAGTCGAGGCTGCAGCCAGGCGGGTGCGAGGAGTAAAAATGGGCTGTAGAAGCGGACGGCGATGTTTAGAAGCGCTCGCTGGCTTAGAGTTGCGGCTGGCTTCCACAGGCCTCGCTCTAGCGTGGAAGGCAGAAATTGGTTGTGTGGCCGTGACTGGAGTGATCGCCCCGGCGTCCGTGCCCTCCGTTTGCTGGAGCGATCCGAGGATTGGCCGACGCCGGATAGAGGCTGCGAAATACGGAGAGTGTTGCGAGAGTTTGGTGCAAGTGGGTGGCCAAATGTCTGCGATGACCGAACAATTGGGAATCATGGGCATACTTTCGTATAGAATAGCTGTATGTTTGTGTCCTAAGAGCAGTTTGATGGTACGGTTCGGATCTTTGGACTATCCAATCCATGTATGTTCTATTTATAGTATGATAATACTGACAAGAATGTACTAGCAGCATCAGCATCACCAATTAATGTATACTAATCTGAAGAAAGAATAAGGAGATGGAGCTTCTGTGACTTGGCAATATCTAATATCTAATAGAATCAATCATACTTCATTTACATGCCATAATCAGATCAAAGAGCTAATCGACAACCCAAACCCTCAAGTAACCAGACGCCGATGTTTGCCATATGCTTGCGCTATGCTTCCGCTAATGCTTCATACATGTACTCTCTCTAATGTGCCGCCATAGTTTCGAAGTACTCGTGTTCAATGTAACCTACTCGTCTCTGAATAGCCACATGCCACCAGAACGCATGGCTTCTCTATACCGATCTGCGATTGCGCGCTTCTCTCTCTTTTGCGCCTCTTCTCTGTCAGCCGCCAGCTCCTGTGTATCTGGGAAGTCGGCATTCCAAAATCCCGGAGGGGACTGCATGCGAGCGAAGCGGTGTCTATGTCTGCCATATTTGTTGGCTAATTCTTCAGTCTTGGCCTCTATCCAGGTTTCGTCTCTTTCGGCCTTTGTCATGGATGCCAATCGGTAGGCATGTTCGCCCAAGTAATTCTCTAGTAACTTCTGTTCTTCTTGTCGCTGTTCAGCCGTCAACGGAGGGTTTGGCCGATGCGACATGGCCAGTTCTCGAAAATGCTTCCCGCAGCAGTGCATATCTGTACATCCTCGTAGACCTGCCCTCTCATCTTTGTTTCTGACGACTTCCGAATAAGCATAGTCTTGGCCATCGTTTGACAAGGGATTAACCTTGAAATCATCGAGGCGAAGCTCTGCCAGAGGCTTATAACGGAGACCTGACGTCGGTCTCTTGGTCGGAGACCTATCTCGAGCAGGAGCCTTTTTATCTGATTTCTTCAATGGCGTCGTAAATTCCGCGCTCAAACTACTGCGCTTCTTGGTCTGTCGCATAGTCTTGTCAAAGGGCAGCGCTCTAGGCTCGGGGAACATGAGGCTAAGAGGTGTGTCTTCAGCCGAGGCAGTACCTGGCGTGCGAGTTTGTGGAGTTCGTGTGATGGCTGATCTATTCTCGGAAGTCGGTGTATTCAATAGCGAATCCAGCCGGCTCTTAGTGGCTGTGTTGGGTGTAGGCAAAGCTTTGGAACTCTTTTCAACCCTATGCTTTCCATAAGAAGCGCCATCTTCTGCTAGTGATGCAATCCCGTGGGCCAGTCTGTCTTTCAAAGACAAGGCATTATCATCATCAACAAGACCTTTCGGCATTCTCTTATTGCCGCTGATCGGAGTGAGCACAGACGGCTCATGGGCATTTTTAGATGAATATTGCAGTCCGTCTACCCGTACGTAGCCAGACGCTGGAGTTGTGTGAGGAGCCATTCGGGGCTCTTCTCTTTCTTCTTCGCCAACTAAAGCGTCCAGATCTTTGCGTTTTCGTGGAGTGGTTATCCTCTGCGCTATATCATCGAGATCAATACTCTCCTGGATGCTAAAATGATAGTGTTCAGACGCAGTAATCGGACTGGAGTTGCTTGGCTCAGTCTTGATTCTTGGGGCTGCCGCAGCTATACGCATATCATCTTCAACTCTTCTCCTCTTCAGCGATCTCTCAGACACCACCACCGGAAGATCGGAAGATGGCTCCTGTTTGATATCTATTGGATCCTGGCTATCACTGTATGCTGGTAGAGGCGGTAGATCTTCGGTCTCTACTTCATCAGGATCTCCTTGAGTAGATTGCAGCTGCGCATCTTCTACATCGGTAATTGACTGACTATCAGGAATTACCCGAGTAGCAGGTGGTGGCATGGTTTCAAGAGCTGAAATCTGGACGCAGGAATTGAGATTTGCGTGGCGAGAATCGTCAGGGTTATTACCCTCTGGTTCCTCAAGAATTCGTATTCCGTGCTTCTCTTCAGCCGCCCGAGCAAGTTTTTCCAACTTCTTTGCTTGTTCCATCCACGAATCGCGCTCGCCTTTTCTTTTCCGAATAAGCTCCTTTGCTTGCTTGAAGTTGTCTGAAAGCGCATTGAATCTCAGTTTGAACTTGACAAGCTCGTTACCTTCTGATCCAGTGGAGCTAGGGGGAGATGTGATAGCAGCTGAAGAGGTTGGAGCTGGTGGAGTAGTGGTCATACTCGGAGTTGCTGCCGTCGATCCAACATTTGTGTCATCACTCTTGGCTGGTGTGCTCGGAGTGGCTGTAATAGGATTGGCATTTGAGGACATGGCTGCTAGCTGAGCTCGCAACTTCTTGTTTTCAGCCTCCAGGGCTTCAATGATGGCGAGCTTGCTATTTAGCAGCTCATTACTTGCAGCAGCATCCAAAGCTGCCAAAGCTGCCTTTCGCTCATACTCTTTTTCCTGTTAATACGAGGTCTTTGTCAAGGCTGGGAGAGCTCCAACATACCATCTTGGAGCTCACGGTCAATGATTTCCCATACATGGTCCAGAGCTTCGCGCACAGCTGGCCGCCCTCTTTCAGACCAGCTTTCCATTTTTAAGTCTCTTACAGTGAGGTTACGCTGTGCTTGGCAGGGAGACAAGCTACACGCCGACACTAATACGATACGTGAATGCTCTCCCGCGGCGAGTCGCGCCACAACAATGGAGGAAACGCCAGCCCACGTGACCCGCATTAAAGTGAGCTAACATAAGGTTGTGGTGGTGCCTAAAAGCTACGGGAATGTTACGACGACTTTTGTTTACATGCGGACACGTGCCTCATATTTATTTTTTCAAAGCATCAATGCAAATCGGACAACAAGAGTCTCGCCTTCCATTTCTCGTAGAAGCTGCATGAGGCTGTTTGATTTTAGCAGGAGTAGAAACTCCCCAGTAGCCAGCCGCATCCATCCAGGCGACGCTCAATTAAGAGTTCTCGTCTAAGACACAAGTATCAGGGCGTTATTCCCAGGAAATAGCATGTTATTGCAGCTTGAATCTGATTGCAACACCCCATCTTGAACAAGATCAAACACGGGAGACCAAGCAAATAGCAGCCACTCCGCCATCGGAGACTGTCAGAGCGAATTGAGCACATATTCATCCCATCTTCTGACCCCAAAGTGACTGTGATTCACTCGGGGACAGCGCTTTACAGGCGGCGTACAGCGCTGTAGCAGGAACCCCAACCCTGAGCTGACGGCGGCCCATCGGTTTTTCCGCCCACGGCAAGGGCCTCCCACGCTGCTCGGCTGAGGTTTAGTGGGCCACGGCCAGCTGTGCACTAGACCGGCCTAGGCTGAGGGCCCCAACACATAGTTCCTTTATCGTCAAAAACTTTTCCCTTTTTCGTCTACACGTTTTTTTTCCAATATCAATTTGTGGAATCAACATCTTCGTCCCACAGCTTCTCGACTCTTCAACTTCAATCTCGATCAACGTCTCAGTGAGTGATGCCCCCTTGATGCCACCACCCCTTGGTGACGAGACATCTTGAATTCGTCATTCCCACTTCGCAAACCTTGGTGGCGCATCTGACATATCGCCGCGAACTGGGTCGTTTGTTGCCCCTCAGCCTCAAGCCGGCACATCGCCTGCATTTTGGATGCTCAAAGCTCGCATGAATAGTCGCTAACTCTAACTCTCGAACTCATAGCTTACTCTTACCAACCCAAACCACCAATTCAATCATGGATTACGCACCCCGTGGAGCGTGCTACTCTTGTGAGTCTCTTCCCTTTTCCTGTGCATCATGAGTTGCCACTTGTGCTACCTCACCTGAAATTCCCCCGCGTTTTTCTTCTCTAAGCCTGGTACCTTGATTTTTTTGAGATGCTTGGCAGCCCCTCCAAATCCTAGGGTCAAAGCACTCCTTCGACTCATCTTGCAGAGCGGCAAACGCCTTGAGCTTCTATTCTAATTACCAGCTTTCTTGTTTTCTTATTCTTGTTTTTTTCCTATTTACGTCCCATCCCATCTTTGCTCTCATCTTCATCTTCATCTTCACCTTCATCCATCATGTCCTTTGCTAACAAATTCATCTAGGCGGCAACACTGGCCACCAGGTACAGTAGAATCATTTTAACCAACAACCTCACAAAAGGCACTCAGTTTTAACAGTTACTCTTAGGCCCGTGACTGCCCCACCAAGGGACCTGCCAAGTGGTATGTATTATCACCACCGTCATTATGGAGAATAAAATTTGAAAGCTAATTTATTGACAGCTACAACTGCGGCGGTATGCTTTCCGTCTCCCTCTTGCTAATATTGGATTGAATTTGTCACTGACAGGTAGCTCCCAACAATAGGCGAGGGCCATCTCAGTAAGCATAACCTGTCTGGTAATTCTTCTTGTTCACCTGCTGACTTTACCCAGGCCGTGACTGCACTGAGCCCATGAAGGACAACAAGTCCTGCTACAAGTGCGGCCAGCCCGGCCACATCTCCCGCGACTGCCCCCAGGGTGGCGCTGCTGGCGGCCAGTCCGGCGCTGAGTGCTACAAGGTATGTGATTGAGCATCTCGACAAATGCATGAAATTGAAGCTAATGGTTTCTTCTCCAGTGCGGTGAGAAGGGCCACATTGCCCGCAGCTGCACCAAGTCTGGAGGCTTCGGCGGCAACTCCTACGGCGGCAACAGCGGCTATGGCGGTGGTGCCGGCAAGACCTGCTACTCCTGCGGTGGCTATGGCCACATGTCTCGTATGTATCAGTCGCTTCTTGTCCATGAATTCCTTACTAACCTCTCTGCAGGCGAGTGCGTCAACGGCATGAAGTGCTACAACTGTGGCGAGTCTGGCCACTATTCCCGTGACTGTCCTAAGGAGGCCTCTGGTGGCGAGAAGATCTGCTACAAGTGCCAACAGAGCGGTCACGTTCAGGCTCAGTGCCCTAACTAAATGGCAAAAGCTGTTTTCTCCATTGTTCGTCTGATGGAGAGAGAGTTGGCGTGGCAGCTTATGATACCCACGATGATGGTCTCTTTTGACTTTCTTTTTCTTTGAGTTATGGTTTTCTTTCCGAGCATTTTTCCAGGCTGCGGACAAAAAGTTGATTCGGTATGATCGATACGACCATATAACGGCTTATCATGCAACTCACGTTGTTAAGTGCTTGTGGGCTATATAGGTTTCAGCCTATATGCTGAGGACATCTTGGGGTTGATGCATTCGACGCGGCTCGTGGTTTGGCAATGGAAGGAAGACACGTTGTGTTTTTTTCAGGGGACATTTGAAGGATGAATATTTGTTCGCCTTAGTGTGACTCTACGTCAAGATACTACTGCTGAGAAGGAGAGACCTAAGAGCATGCGATATACCAGGTTGATAGTGAAACAATTAAGGGACACCGGCATTGAAATTGCTGCATTTTAAGTTTGCGATACATGAGCCTATTCTCGATTCTCCAAATGTGATGATACTGTAAACGTGTGAGAGAGCCCGCTGTAGCTCAATTCCTCAAGCCCAACGTAAGTGCCGTCTGCATTTTGCCGAGACATGCCGTCAATGCTTTGACAGCGGAATGGTAGACGCATGGAGCCAAATAGAGGCCCTGCGTGCGAAGCTGCAGATAAGATGCAAGTCACTGCACGCACACCAACTCAATTTGCCAGTAGCCGGGGCAACACCGCTCTCTGTCTTTTCCGCCAACAGCATTTTTGTAGAAGCACAGGTACTTTGTAGTTCGTATTGCCATTAGATTGCTACTACTGCTATAAATAGTGTGCAAGCTATATTCTACTTTGTAGACTCTCTTATGTATGGCGCAATGGATGGCCGGATGGGTGGATGGATGGATACTTGCACACGCACTTGGGCTCGCGACATACGCCAGTAAGCGAATCACAACCAAGCTCGGAGCGCTACGGAGACTTGCCGTCAGATACAGTACACGACTATCTCACAAAACCCCAGTCCACGGCTCTATTCCGTAAACTGGAGCTCCGCGTTAATCAAACGGGTCCTAGCTTCGACAGAGCTCCAACCGAAGAGCCCAGCCCGTTTGATTGGCTGTGGTAGCCAGGCACAGGACCGCCCAAGCAAGCTGTGCTGCTGATGGTGGATGGGGGTACATGTACCTTACTTGGGAACCGCATGCGACGGCAGAATTTCTGGTGGTTTGCCCTGTCACGAAAGACCGCCAGGCCTCTCTCTGTTTTGTTTTTTTTTCCTCCTCCCCTTTAGCTTACTCCCAACGCCTCCTTCTTTCAACCGCGTTGCGCAGCTGTATTGGCCTGTAATACGTGTCATTTTTTCTCCCAGTTTTTGTTGTGCCGCAGGAAAAGTTGCGGCAAAAAGAAAAATAAGCAGCCTGCTGGAAGAGCATACGCAACCCTTATCAGACCAATATCATGCCTGTTGAGCTGCGCAAGCGCAAGGCCCCCGCGGCGCCGCCCGCGCCCGCGCCGACCAAGAAGAAGGCGGCCACTGCCAAGGGACGAAAGCCCGCCGCAAAGAAGGAGGACGTCAAGAAGCCGGCTCCCGAGGCTGCGAAGCCAGCCAAGGACGAGGAGGCCACCGATTCTGCGCCGGATGCCCCTGAGGAAAAAGAGACGGTGAAGGACGCCAAGAAGGACGCCAAGAAGGACGCCAAAGATGAGGCCAAGGACGAGGAGAAGAAGCCGGCTGCTGCGGGCAAGGTCGCTGTTGGCGATGTCATTGACCTCGAGGGATTCGGCGGCGAGATTCAAACAAACGATGGCGAGAAGACTACCTTGAAGAAGCTTGTCGATGATAGCAAGAGCGGTGTTGTTCTCTTCACCTACCCCAAGGCATCGACTCCTGGATGTAAGTCTTTCCCTTCTACCACTTCTTTACAGTGTGCATATGGAATATATATACCATCTGCTGCTTATGGCGTTGCTTTCCTCGCGCGTTTATCCGCGTCTTTTCCCAATTTATACAATTCGCGACGCGATTACATTTGCTGACTTGTCAATTGTCAGGCACCAACCAAGTGTGCCTCTTCCGCGACTCTTATGAGCCTTTCACTGCTGATGGCCTCGCCATCTACGGCTTGAGCACTGACTCACCCAAGGCCAACACCACCTTCAAGGAGAAGCAGAAGCTGCCTTATGCTCTCCTGTGCGACACCCAGGCGACTCTCATCGCAGCCATTGGCCTGAAGAAGCAGCCCAAGGGAACTCAGCGCGGTGTCTTTGTTATCAACAAGGAGGGCAAGGTGCTTGTTGCCGAGCCTGGCGGTCCTGCTGCCACTGCGGACAGAGTCAAGGCCCTGGTCGAGGAGTTGAAGGGAAAGAACTAAGGCATTGGCTCCTCATTTCTCTCTTCTCTCTTCCGTGATCCTTGTCCTGTTTTTCCACTTTGATGTTGCACATGTTGAAAATAGGAAAGAAGATGAAAAAATGGTCGCTTTGTCATATTACAAGTTGGCGTGGGAGTTGATCGGTATGAGGGATAGCAAGCGTGCTTCTATTTGTCTACTGGCACTGGGAATCTATATAGGGCCCACTATTCTCGTATGAATTGCTCTTTAGTCTCCTGAGGACAGTGTAAATTGATTTAATCATTGGTTTCGCGTTGTGTTTGTTGGTCGTTATTTGTTCGTGTAATCCGCCAACATCCCCAGAGATACTATGTCCTGCCACGGAGGTAAACTTGTGGAGAGAAGATGTTAACAGTATATCCTTCTCCTCCGCGTGATATACGAGGGGATATTTTGGGAGCTGTCTCGACTTGCTACTAGTATGTTGGATGGAGAGGACCATGTTGCGTTGCTGTTTCATTTTGTTGGTAGAAAGCAGATAGAGCGCGGAGAATTGCGTAGGAATCTTGCAGAAGCTACTAGTAGGAGAAACAAAGCCAGTATTCTCTGATTGAATTATGTTCGGCAAGTTTATTGGTTACACGGTCAGATAGAATTTGTCAATTGCTCGGCACCAGCGGTTGTTCTGTTTATCTCGGACCGTTGGTAGAACGACCAAGCGCAGTGAGGTCTACTTTAATTACTAGACTACAACTACGGAGGAATCGTTTCAGCAATAAACCCCCAGACACTCAATTGCAATGCTATATGGTTTCCTCAAATAATAAAACAAACCGCCATGCTACATTTTCAAACCAAAATATTTTAGATTTTTCCTTATTGTAGTGAATTGTGACAATTGCGATGCCTATCTGTAATCTGTAGGGTATTATTGGCAGAGACGCTGTCGGCAAAGCTTCGGCTAGACCTATCGCTAGCATTGCAGCTGCTAACTCGAGATCAACCAACTTCGAGCCAATTCGCTCGACATACAGCACTGCGACCATCCCATCGCTCCCACAAGATGGCTTCTCAAGTGGCAGCAAAGGCTGCTGGTGGCCTTGTTTCCATCTCAAAGGTTCGAAATACGCCCTCATTCACGGCGCCCTGCAGCCTCAATTGGCGCCAATTACGCTCAATTCTGGCCCGCGGCTTCATCCAGGACGAGCTATCAAGATTGGATGATGGAAGGTGATGCTGACCCCGAGCCCGTAGAAACAAACTCTTCAGTCCACCGGCCTCTGGGAGACCATCCGAAAGGCCTTCGCCATCGACCCCAACCGCTCCAACGGTGTCCCTCTGAATCCTTACTTCCGAAACCCGACCCCCGGCGCCCTGGACCCCCAGACCTACGATGATCCCGTCACCATTCCCGCCGGCGACATCGCCGACAACGCCTACTGGAAGCGTGATTCCCGTCGATCGTACCCTCAGCTCAGCGTCGTCAACCAGGGCCACGCCGTGTCCCTGCTGACGGTCGGCAGCGCCGAGAAGCCCAAGGTCGAACTGATTGGCGAGGCCGGAGAGCAGGCCCTTGTGGCTGCACAGAAGGAGGGCGAGACTGGACTGGCCAAGTTCTTCGAGAAGGCGCCCAAGGGTGTGGCCAACGACGTCTTTGTCAACGGCCTGCCTCCTCTACCGAGCGGACAGACCCTGGTGTCAGGGGCATGGGATGTGCACAAGTACGAACTCAACGAGGAGCAGGAGCAGACATATGGTGCTGGGTAGGTTCTTTACTTTGATTGTGAACATATATGGAGGTTGAGGAATGAAATTTGCTAATGACTTGAATGATATAGTTACCCTTGCCGGACATTCAAATAAGCTAGGATAGAGTGGCTTTGTGTAAATAAAGATGAGATGAAGAAAGACGATAGATTTTCCCACTGATCCTCTGTTTCCTTTTATGAACTCCTAGTGTTTCCCCTGGTAATTCTGACCCAATACCATAACTCCAGGAATGCTAAAAACTGTCTATGATTCTATCTTGCTGATGGTGTGGTTGAAAGACGAGGCCTCACATTCAGCCGACCATAACAATGTGTATGATCCCACTGTCGTGAGTCGCGCTGCCAGCCTAGTTCAACATCTTCTCAATAATCTTGACCTTGCCCTGCGCCCTCTTTACCCGGTCATCGAAATCCTGCACCGCCTCATCGGAGTTTTCCGTAGATAGGGTATCGGGCTCGACCAGGGCGTATGCCATCTTGATGTTCTTCTCTAGCCTAGGATTCTTCGACAGTGGCGGCAGCGTGCAAGACTCGGAGCTCTTTCCTTCCGAGGCACTCCCTGGTTGAGGATTCTTGGGGAGTCTGTTTGCCCAAACGATAGATTTGCTGGCAATGCGTCCGCTTTCGAGAAACTTTTCGAAGCCCTTTTCCATGCCGAATGAGCGGCCTTCTATTCTTCCGGCGCGGGCTCCATCTTGAACGCCTTGGTTGTAGCCTTCTGTATAGAAGCGGTCTTCAAGGGTGAAGACGTCGTCGAAGAGATCAGATGACATTTATGGAGATTTGATTAATTTTGATTAATTTAATAGTATTTATACTGGGTTTTGAGTTTTATCCGAGTTATGTTCAGCTTAATATACCTAGTAGATATGAGACTCGTCTTGGTTGATAATAGTGAGTTGAGACTGGCGCCAGACAAAGTCTTGACCACCCTCCGAAATAGGTAGCGGCAGAATTTTTGCGACACACCCCGCCATTAAGGCGCACAGCGATAGCGGGGCAGCGCGATGACTCGAATTGCATGCATCTTTTTGCACTTGCGCCCTTCGTTGGTTTGATTTGACTCTTGTGCCGGCACCCTTGTCGAGTTAGTCACTTACACTCGCGTGTCGCTTGTTTCGAGGAGCCTGGGAGAAGCATAAAAGCATCGATAGACGCGGCGTTTGGAGTTTCAGCAGTTTGATCGGATCCCATCACCATGGCGGCTGAAAATCCCATCCTGCCCGTCAAGGGCAAGAAGAACGTCCTGATTACCAGCGCTCTTCCCTACGTGAACAACGTCCCCCATCTCGGAAACGTCGTCGGCAGTGTCCTCAGTGCCGATGTCTACTCTCGCTTCAGCAAGCTTCGCGACCGGCCGACTCTGTACATCTGCGGTACAGACGAGTACGGCACTGCCACCGAGACCAAGGCCCTCGAGACAGGCCAGACCCCCCAGGAGCTCTGTGACGAGTTCCACGTCAAGCACAAGGAGATTTACGAGTGGTTCGAGATTGGCTTCGACTACTTTGGCCGAACCTCAACCAAGAAACAGACGGAGATTGTGCAGGACATCTTCCTCAAGCTGCATGAGAACGACTTCCTCGAGGAGCGGACGACAAAACAGCCCTACTGCGAGAAGCACGATTCATTCCTGGCTGATCGATTCGTGGAGGGAACCTGCCCCAAGTGCAATTACGATGATGCCCGCGGTGACCAGTGCGACAAGTGTGGAAGCCTGTTGGATCCGTTTGAGCTGGTCAACCCACGCTGCAAGATCGACGGCGCAACTCCCGTGCCCCGCGATACGACACACGTCTTCATCCGTCTCGAGAAGCTGCAGTCCGATATCGACAAGTGGTTCCAGGATGCCCACAAGAAATACGGCTGGCCCCAGAACGGTGTTTCCATTACTCAGTCGTGGCTCACCAAGGGTCTGGAGCCTCGCAGTATCACCAGAGATTTGAAGTGGGGTGTGCCGGTCCCCCTGCCTGGATACGAGAAGAAGGTTATCTACGTGTGGTTCGATGCCTGTATCGGTTATCCTTCCATCACGGCCAACTATACCGATGAGTGGGAGCAATGGTGGAAGAACCCCGATGAGGTCACCCTCTACCAGTTCATGGGCAAGGATAACGTGCCCTTCCACACAGGTTCGTGTGCTGAATGATTCTTTATTTTCAAGATGGAGCTGACATGTATGATTATAGTCATTTTCCCCGGATCCGAGATTGGTACCGGATACAAATGGACCCTGCTTAACCACCTTTCCACCACCGAGTACTTGAACTACGAGAATGGCAAATTCTCCAAGTCAAGAGGAATCGGTGTTTTTGGCAACCAGGCCAGAGATATTGGCATTTCGCCATCTGTTTGGAGATACTACCTCCTATCAAACCGTCCAGAGACCAGTGATACCCAATTCGAGTGGCAGTCGTTCCAGTTGGCCAACAACAGCGAGCTCCTCGCCAACTTTGGTAACTTTGTCAACCGTATTGTCAAGTTTGTCAACGCCAAGCTGGATGGCGTCGTTCCCGAGTTCAACCCCTCATACAAGGACGACACCTTTGATTTTGGCGCTTGGGTTCAGACCGTCAACGGCTTGCTGAAGGAGTACGTTGATCTTTTGGAGAATGTCCACATCCGTGCCGGCAGCAAAGCCCTGCTGGAGATTAGCAGAGAGGGCAACAACCTTCTTCAGGGCCGACTCGACAACGCCAACCTGGCTGAGAACCCCGAGCGGACTCACACCACCATTGGTCTTGCCTTGAACCTTTGCCACCTGCTCGCCTCAGTGGCTTCCCCGTACATGCCATCCACCTCTGACTCTATCTGCCAGCAGCTGAACACCAAGCTGGCTTTCATCCCTGACACCTGGGAACCCACTGCCATTAAGGCTGGCCACAAGATTGGCAAGGCCGCCTATCTCTTCACCAGAATTGAGGACAAGAAGATTGCCGAATGGAAGGAGCTGTTCGGCGGCTCTGCTGAGACTCGTGCTGCCGAAGCTGCCGCTAAGAAGAAGAAGCAGGAGGACAAGGAGAGGAAGAAGGCTGCCAAGGCCGCCAAAGCTGAAGCTGCCAAGGCCGCTGCCGCCGCCAATGTGGATGCTAAAGCTCAAGATGAAGCCTCTGCTGCTGGGGGCATGAGTGCGAAGTCGGCTGAGGTAACGAAAGACTTGCCGATTCGCGAGAAGAAAGTAGACAATTAGAAAGACACAAGACAATAAAGGAAAAAGAACAGAAAAAGAGAAAAAGACATGAAAAGACAATAGATGTATATTGAGCCAAGGTGTATGTATGTGTGCTGGGATTTGAGATTTGATGTTTAAGTAGTACCGGGGTGCCTTTAGCCTATGAGAATTCAACATTTCCTTTTTCTTCTTCTAAAATCCTTTCTTGAATCAAGTTGAGAAACCGTCTTGCTATTCAATTGGAATGTAACATTATTGAAAAAGTGTGTATTTTTGCTGTTTATAAACAATCTCGTTGACAGCTCTTTACTTGAAGCTTCTGGGTACCAGAATCGAGTGGCCCCGCAGTGGGTGGACGAGGCTTTTGGTGGGGGAATCTCTTTCGGCCTTGCACCGAGTTTCGCAACTTTATCCGCTGCCTTGCCTCCTCTGCCTCCTCTGCTTCTTGCATCTTTCCTCTCACCACCAGAAACCAGCCATATTTCTGTTCAGCCCATAAACCACCGCCCGCCATGGATATCCGCCTACTCACCACCGCCGACCTGCCGCTCATCCAGCACGCCAACCTGGAAAACCTGCCAGAAAACTACTTCCTCAAGTACTACCTCTACCATGCGCTGTCGTGGCCGCAGCTGAGCTTCGTGGCGGTGGACGTCTCGCGCCCGCGCAAGGGACCCTATGACTACCCCAAGATTGTGGGCTACGTGCTGGCCAAGATGGAGGAGGAGCCGACGGATGGTGTGCAGCATGGACACATTACCAGTTTGAGTGTCATGCGGACGCATCGACGGCTGGGAATTGCCGAGAAGCTCATGAGACAAAGCCGTATGTTTGTTTTCAACAAGGCACGAATTTTTAATGATGTTTGGCTAATTTGGATATCATCAAATCTAGAGCTCGCCATGGTGGAAACCTTTCAAGCAAAATACGTCTCCCTCCACGTGCGCGTCTCCAACGTCGCCGCCAGACACCTCTACGAAGACACCCTGAAATTCCGCAACGAAAAGACCGAGAGCAAGTACTATGCCGACGGCGAGGACGCCTATAGCATGCGTCTCGACCTCGACGACGTGGCCGAGCTGGCGAAGCGCTATGCCGGAGGCGAAGATGAGGACGAGGACAAGGACAAGGACGGCGAGAAGAAGAGCAAGAAGACGAATGGAGATGGTGCCGCTACTGCTGATTTGGCGATACGGAGCGAGGGCGTGGATGAGGGTGAGGGCGTAGGTGAAGTTGGAAGAGACCCGGAGGCGAATGACAAGGAGAAGAAGGTCAAGGTTGCTGTGGGAAGGGGATTGGGTGTTGGGGATTTGGTAGAGAAGGATGAGAGCAAGCATTAAAATGGGCATATTCTTCTTTTTTCTTCTTCTTGTTCTTTTAAGCTGGGCTGTTCGTGTATAAAAAAGTTGGGATTTACGTTTAGATGTTCGACTTTACTTGTGGTTATTTTTACATCTTGTACTTTTTTTTGATCTACTGGCAAGGGGGAGATGTCTTGTTTGTTCATATGGCCTTTTCGTTTTTTTTACGCTACGGGAACAAAAACACTGGGAGGAGAGGAATAGATAAAAAGAAAGCATTGCCTATGAATCAAGAACGCAGTTGAGATGAAGATGGAAAAGTTTTGATTTACAGTAATATTTTTTGTATTCCCCCCCTTTTCGTAATGACTGCCTATTTATATATAACATGACCTTTGGTATCTTTTAACGCTATTGTAAATGTTTTTGCTCTTTTTATACATCCATAGAAGAAGAAGCAGAATAAAATGAAAAGAATAAAGAGATAAGTGAGTGGTCATCAATCTCTCAAGGTACCAAAATCCCATAAGCCCGAAACCTCAAATAAACTTGCCAAAATCATATAATTCATGATTGCCCGCTCAGCTCCTTTGCATACTCCTCATCAGCCTCCATCCTCATAACTTCCAGCTGATTCAACATCTCAGCAATGCTCCATTCCAGCGCCTCCTTTTCAGGACCAGGCGCGGCCTTGTCCGCCGCAGCGAGCTGTTGCTCAATCGTAGTCTCGATGCCCATGATGGAGCGGTACTTTGCTGCCGTAGCGCCAGAGGGAGCGATCTGCGGATCATCTGATGATACGGGAATGGAATATTCTTGTTTCTCGTCGGGCCAGTAGCCCGGCATGGAGCGAGAGGCATATGCCATGCCGCTGTTGATGGCTTGCTGTCGGATTTGTTCCATCTGCTGTTCGTGTTGCTGCATATTTTGTGCATGTTGCTGACGTGCTTGTGCGTGCTGTTGCCGCGATTGCGCATGCTGCTGACGCATTTGCTCTAGCTGTTGCTGTCTCTGTTCACGCTGTTGCTGTAACCTTTGCTGTAGCTGATCACGCTGCTCTTGCGCTTGTTGTCGCTGTTCTGGAGTATTTCTAAAGAAACTGTTCGAACCACAGCCATCGCTGCCGCCGTTTCCAAAGATGCCCTTCTCGCCAAACGGCCCCCCGGGGCCAAATGGACCATGAGGACCGAATGGACCACCGGGGCCAAATGGACCGCGTGATCCAAATATACCATTGTCGCCAGTCCACTCTTGACCCTGATGATTAGATTGGTGATCTCCACGACCACCTCGACCGCCTCGACCGCCTCTGCCTCCTCTTCCTCCCCGGCCTCCTCTCCCCGGGCTGTGAGGACCCCAGGGAAAGCCGCCAGTAAACGGTGGAGGATTTACTGGAGGCATCGGAGGCACCGGAGGCATAGGTGGCACGGCCTGTGCGGCAGGATGCGGTGGCATTGGTGGAATAGGGGGAACTGGAGCTGGAGGAGCTGGAGGTGCAGGAGGTCTTCGAGCCTCTCTTCGAGCCTCTCTCTCTGCTTTCCTCATATCCCTTTTATGCTGCCTCTTCTCCTTCCACTCTGCTCTCCTCTGGGCACGGCGCTCCCTTTTGAGAGCCCGGCGTTCCTTTCTTTGGGCTTTCTTGATCTGTTTCCACATACTCGTCAATGCTTTAATTTGTGCTTTTAGAGCTTTCTTGTCCTCCTCAGAGATGGCTTCTTTGATTTTGGGGACGCTCTTAAGTTCAGCTTTCAGCTGTTTAACGTCTTGCTTGGTGCGATATTGATCAGGATGATTGGTCCAGTCCTGGAGTCGGGTTAGGTAAAGCTGCACCGCGCTCTTGGGAACGTCGTCATAGCTGGGGAGAGAACCAATAGAGGATACAGAGCTCATGGAAGACAACGATGAGATAGAAGAGCAAGAAGAGGAGCGTTTGTGATCCTTTTTCTCGTCTGGGTAGCTTTCTTGACAAGCCGCACGGCCACGAGCATTTTGGTAAGCATCCGTAGTTGGCGCTCCCCGTTGCTGCTGCTGCTGGCTTGGCCCTTCGCCATTTCCAAATCGAACACCATTGTTATCCATGACTAGATTTCCAATACGCAGACCATTTGAGTCTGCCACAAAGGAATTGCCAAATCGAATACCCTTGTTATCCATTACGAGACCAGACCAGGGACTCCAGCTGGAAGGCTCTGGGCGGCCTGCTGTCTGCGGAGACTGGGTAGATCGAGCAGCCTCAGGCCTCTGGTCAAAGTTGGTTTCCCAGGCACCGGGCATCTGCGTCGAAGGAGCTCTCAGGGGCTGAAGGTTGACTTGGACGCCGCGAGGGCCGAAGAAGCCATCGTTCCACTGCTGGACGGTGGCTTCGATATCTCTCCTTCGCTGGATATAATCAGGGCTCATTGTAGTTCCTGCGTCAGCATTCCGGCCGAGCTGGGCTTCGACCTGCGATGTGGTATCGTTAGTCTTGCCCGAGTTTGACTGTATCTCATCCCGCAGCTTTCTATGGAGAATGGCCTCATTTTGTCTTGTGCTGTGATCGGGAATCAAAAAGTTGATAAAAGTAGACCAGTCCAGGGCAGTGATGTCTCGGGATGCCCAGTCATTCTGGTAGGGGAAATCGTCAGGCCGCGAAGCATCATTTACCTCAATGGCGTGAACAAGAGGTTCGCGGGGCGTTGCGTTTTGCTGAGGCACTGGCCGCCGATCAAAGTACAGAGAAGCCGCGGACTGTCCAGCATCTGAAGTATTTTGAGGACTAAGAGGTGGCGTGTAGATGACATCCTCGGCAGTCGAAGAAGCAGCATCGTCGACGTAGCTGTGAGAGGGTGTTGCCGCGGCTACTGCCTGGCGAGGAGAGCGAGAGCCATTTGAATTGCTGAAGACGTCTGTCTCCGAATATGGGGGCGGCGGAACCTCGTCTCCCTGGACGTTGAGATGGCTGGTGCTGTTGTTGTGGCTATTGCTGTTGCTGTTGTTGGGATTCATCTTGGCGATGGCGGCTTTGAGCCGTGAAAGAGGCGTGTGTACTCTGCAAAGAAGCCTCTGGGGGATTGAAGTATTTTATCTGTATCGTCTGGGAGAATGTCTCGCAGTGTATTGCTGATTAAGTAATGGGAATGGTGGAAGTCCGAGCAGTGGCAGTTGTAGAAGTTTAAAGACAGGCCACGATTTCTAGGCAGACACCGGGTACTATACCCCCCAAGCTCTCCCCAGAATTGACCAGAAAATCAAAGGACAGGCTGTTTTGTGTGTGGCAAAACGAAAGAAAAGAAGACACGAATGCCGTTTGTCACTCCCTCAGCAGATCTTTATGGTCTCAGCTCGCACCAGCGTTCTGCCTCGTCGCATCTGCTTCTGCGTGACGCGGGGCGCCTTTTCAGCCCAAATCGTCGTCGTGTTAGTGGCGGATTTAGCGTCGTGATGAGGTGGCCGGCTAGGCTGTTAGTGGCTCTCGGGCTGTCCAGCTTTCTACACCAGGCCACGCAGCCCCGTTACGTTGGCTGCAGCGAAGCCTGCTGGAGTCACTTGGCGCTGGGGTTGGCCGAGCGTTGCATCGCCTGATTGATCCTACGGGTAGGCCGCTGGTGCTTAGAGGGAGCCAATGAGGGTACCTGGGCCGCCTATGCCTGCTGACGCGGCCGGCTACGTCGGTGACGTTTTGGCGAGAAACGAGATCATTTAATACATGAATGATGCCGCTTTTAGTGTTGAGCTAAGTAATGGTTATGCTACTACTAATACGTTGTTGGCAGCGTTGACTGGATGTCATACTGGCATTCAACTTTAATTGCCATTATTCTCATTATGGAGCCGTACCCCGGACAAAGTTATTGCTAGTCAGGCACAAGGCAGACAAGACGTGCATACATGTCTTAACGTCAATGGTATGGTTAGGAGCGAAATCCCCGTCCTCTTTGCAGCAAGACTGATGATCCGAGCAGTGTGCTGCATTAAAACATTTCCATTGTCAAGTTCTAGTTTGATCTTCATATGAAATAAGGCTTGTACTATTAGGAGCATTGTGGTAGCCCCGGATTCCCTGTTCGTCTTCTCTGCTACTACCTAAACGAAAGCTGGGAATGTCCTGTGAGACATAAGGTTCCCTCCTTATCAATCACATATAAATAAATCGCAAGCGGCAGATGCAAGATACGAGCAGGCTGCACAAGCTATCAGCTCCTTATACAAGAAAAATGACCCGCCGAGGTCCCGATGCAAAACCCGACAGCATTGTCACCCTCATCTTGTAGAGACAGATATACGAGCAGTTACCGCCCCTCCAATGACAGGTAAGTTAACAAAAGAGGGTAATCTTATAACAAAGTGCTCTATATCTGTTGTTACAACAGCTGCCAGTAAATCGGTCTATTAAGACGGGAGATGTAATTATCGGCAAGGCCGTTCAGCATGGCTTAAGTGATCAAGAATAGCATCGACGATAGTCTTGGTCGATTCCAGATCGCGAATGGCTTGCTCCCGTGGTCGGCTGCTATTGGAGGGGCCTCATGTAGCCTGGTTTGTTGGGATCATCATGTAAGGCTCAACTGCCTCAACCCCTCCTTTCCTGCTGCCTGCGTTTCTTCTTTTCTTGCGTTTGCGGCTCTGATGGCTTGTTCGACCCATTCTCATCCTGTCTTTGCCGCCCATAACCTATCCGCTATTGTCGGTAGTGAACGGAAGACCGTCATTCACCCGCAATATATTCCCAACCACGGCATCACCGCCTCTAATAGCCCAACCCTTGCCCTTCTATACTCTTCACAATCCCTTGGAGAGCTATAGCTATGACATATAAAAACTCGCTTTCCCTGTAATAAAAAGCCATACAAATACTTATAATGATCGCAGGCAACTAAATCCTCTCCTGCCTTTTCCTTGCCCGGACCTTAATATAGCCGCTACTTGAAAAGCAAAATGGAACCCTGTAATAAAATCAACTTCGCTTAAGATGTTGCTCCTAATGGAACAGGTTACTAGTCTTACTATAGCAGTTAAATATCCTAAAATCTTCAGTAAGATCCCTGTGTTTATCCTAATTTTCCCTGATATCTCTTAAGCTCCTTTAAATACTCTAAGGATTTGGGTCAGATGAATAGGGTGGCTGGCAAAATGATATCACTCCAACATCGTCACGCAATTACTGCACCCTTTCTGAATTAGTAATTAATGCATGATTTATAACCAAAATAGATCTTGGCTGTGGCTACTTGTACTATACAGTACTCAAGGCAAAAGCTCTTTATCAAAGATGGATATTCTGCTGTCTGTATTATAGAATTTTTAAAGGCTCGGAAATGGAGAACTCTTATTTAGGTATAAGCAGGGAGTGGTGATAGCTGCGTATTTGAACAGAATGCCCATTTCACTCCCGAACGTAATTAGGAAGCCTGAGGACCATTTGTCGATGATTTTGATTTCTCTCTTTTTTTGTCAGGAACATTCTATACTATCCTTTCAAACTATCTTTTGTCTTGTCACTATGTATATGGTGAAGGTTCCTTGATCCTTTTTGATTCTTTTACTTATTTGTTTTGTAATCATTCCTCGTGAAATCGTCATTGCCATCACGGGAGAGCCTCTTCCCAGATGTGAAAGTCTGCATCTTCTCGCTTGTAGTGGTCTGCGATAAGGCTCGACAGATGGTCGCGTGAATGTGTGCCCCTATAGTCGCCAAGCGATTAGCTATGTACTCAACCCAGAAAAAATAGATACTTGAATAGAAAAACAAAATGGGACAAAAGGATACATCTCCAGGATCCAACTTACAGGTTTGTGATGTAGGTATCGATAAGCTCCGGCGGAATCAGCTCAGTGAGCGCGGTTCGAATCTCCGCGCCAGACACCAGAGGACCGTCGGAGAAGCTCACAAACGTTGACGAGTCGCCCCATTCAATCAGCGAGCTCTCGTCAAAGGGGCTTTCAGGGCTCAGCTTGTAGATGCCGTTGAGCACGACAACGGCAGCGCCCTGCTCCTTGGCTGCTCGTGCAATAGCGGCAGAGCCAGCGTCGGCCACAACACCTCCCGTAGCAACAACTGCCCTCGCGCCAATGACGACCTTGTTGACTCTTGACATGTAAGCCATAAGTCCACCATTCATCACATTCACCACCGTGATGCCGGCTGCTGACAGCTTCTTTCTGAAAGTGGCATGCTGGCTCTCAGGCGAATGCTGTCTTCTGGGCGGCGCCATGGCGATGAGGACAGTAAACTTGCGCTTTTGGGCGGCGCGGAGAATGAACCGTTCAGTTGTTGGGGATGGCTGGTGAACCAGCACGAGGTCACCGGGATGGATCTGAACCTCAGCAGAGGCGGCAATCTGGTCATCCACCTGGCTGATTTCGTCTTTGATCTCCTCAATACCGTCAATTACTTCAGAGCGTAGCGCATGGATCTGGCTTGCGTTTCCCCGCCAGGTAGGGGTCGAAGCGCCCGAAGTTTTGAACGGCGACACGTCTCCATCAGCGGGAGGCGAGGTCGATAGCAGGTGAAACAGTGATTTGGGGGGGTTAATAGAGCTGTAGGAGGAAACAAGCGGAGGGCGTGAGGCAACACTTGCGTTGTTGGCTGAGTCGAACCGTTTTGACGACCACTGCTGGCTGAGGGAGGTTGGCGGGACAATGTCAGTTGGAGTGGGAGCTTCGCTGGCCGATTCGTCGCCACCATCGCCTCGATCCTCGGAAGCCTCGTCTCGGATTAGGCCAAGAACACGGCGCACAATGTTTCCAATGACAAGCTCGTTGGGCTGGGCGTCGACCAATCTACGGCCGGTTCTTGAGACGTTGAGCAGGAGGCTGTCGACGTCGTGCCATTTTGAGCGGGCAACCACTTGGAGCAGGATGTGGGCGGTAGCGATGGCGCAAGGCTCGGGTTCTCTGATCTGTCTTCGCTTCAAAAGACTATAGGCCGTGTATTGTCAGTATCATGCTGTCTGGCAGTACACCACTTATCGCACCGCGACCAATGAAAAGAAAAGTCGTGCCGCGATGCGACAATCTTATCGTGCCCCGCATTGCGAATTCCTGATGGATCACATCACATACGATATCAAGCTGTTGATGGAAGCTTCCAATGCTTGTCCTTTGAGAGATTTCAGGTATTTTTCGAGGTCGAGCGCATGGCCCGCAGAGACGGAGGGCATCGTAGGCTCTGTTGTTGTTTATTTGGCTTCGTGTGCGCTTATCGAAGGGCCGATGCTCGGTGGGATGACTAGCAGCGCTATGACTCGAATTTTGTGCGACGGACACCGACTCGGATCTTGATAGCTGCGCTGGCTGCGAGTTTTGGGAAGCACAAGTGAGAAAAAAAATTATGGACGTGATGGCGTCAAGTGATGCTCGAGGTGTGCTCTATCGCAGAAGCTCGGGAATGGGTGTGGTGGGCGTGAGCGGGGTTTGGGATGGTTTGTGGGCGCAAGAAGAGCCTTTGCGATCGTGACTCAACATGGAAAGCCTGTGGTAGTGGCGTCAAAAAAGAATTTCGTACATGCAGCTTAGACGCAGCCCACACTACCACGAGTATGCACTAATGTAAGATTTGCGCTTAGCGGCCCCGATACCTGAATGCATCCAGACATAACGGCGGTGCACAGGTAGCTGATACTTTCGTATCAAGGTAGGTTGAAGCTAGACACAGCCAGCCTCTTCACTTTTTCTTCCAATCTTTGTTTCACCATTTTCGCTTCCTTTACTTGTAGTTAGAAGTAGGGGCTGGGAGGCTAAAATACATTAAAAGCTCAGGTCAACCACATGCTCGGATACGAACGGCTGGATTTGACACATGCTAGCGCAGGGACTACTAAGAGAGGTATACAAGGCACAGAGGAAAAGACGGCTGAAAATCGTACCATCGGCATGCGTACAAAGTATATTGAAGCATATAGGCTCTTAGTGATATAATTTAGAGTTAATAAAATTCGAATTATGTTTGACTATCTGTCTTGATGCTGCATCTATTTTAATTATATGACAAGACGCCGTCTCATACTCACATGTACCTGTACCTGTCTGCCGTGGTTATATTCCGACCTCCTCGACTCGACGTAGGTTTGATACGCTGCCACACCTCGGCACTGCTGACCGGAAACGGGCTCCAGGCTCAGCAGCGCATTGGACGGTAGGCTCCCCAACAGCCCCTGCAATGGCCGCCGCAAAGCCCCCAAAACCCGCCCTAGCGTGGGCGGCATCTGACCTCCCAGCGGCCTTGGCCCGCTATACCCTGGCCGTTGATGACGACCTGGCCCGATTTGCTTGGAGAACATTTTCTGGGTGCCTCAACGCCTGGCTAACTGTCAAAACGTGCTAGAGCAACGTGTGCCAGACCTGCACTTGTGCTTGGTTTCATTTAGAACAGAGGCCCCCTCAGAGCCTTTTTTTTTTTTTTTCGGGTGGCTCGTAGCGTCGTTTTAATTTCCACGGTCCTCTCTGTGGCCATCGCATTCGCATCTCGTCTCATCTCACCCACAACTCGCCTGCGGCTCCATCGCCAACGCCGCCCGCCTCTCTCGCTCCTTTCCGCCCCCTTGGAAGCGACTCACTCATGACATTCGTTTGCCGAGTGCCCTGCGGAGGCTCATTTTAACCCCCCTGGAGTGCGCTGCAGGGCCATTGACACCGTCCTAGAGCCCGGAAGCCACGAGCGTTGAGCCGCAAGCGGTCTCGATCGCCTCCCCGGAATCTTGCGACGCTCCCTTTTTCTGCCGTCTCTTGTCTCTCCTCCCCAGGTCTCGCTTCGTCCTTCGCATCTTCCATCTCTCCGTCTTCCCGAACAGCGTTGCGCCCGACCCGCTCCCCGAAGCCGCCTCCGATGTCCCATGGATTGGTCTCTCTGTTCAGTATGAACTCTCTTAATATCATCACGGCGCGCGTGTCGCCGCCGGCGAGTCCCACCCACTCCCGATCCAATAGCATCTCTTCCGGCACGGGCCTGCAATCCGACGACGAGAAGGCGCTCGATGTGTCCGAAGACAAGGCGGATGGACAGGAGACCCAGCCCTTGACTTCCGAGGGCTCCCTTTCCGAGAAACGATTCGACAACGACGACGAAGCATCCTTTGCTAACGAAGAGACGCCGCTGCTGTTCTGCGAGTCCAAGCCGGATGGGAAGCGCTCGAGGTGGTGGCATGTGGTGCCGCGGGATATCGCGTCCAGCATCATCAGCACCATTCGGTGGCTATTCGCCACGCTGACTGCGCCCGGGTACTTTTTGCTTGCTTGCTTCTACGATGACTTTGGCAAGTTTGCGCCCATGGCACAGCTGAAAAAGCTGTTTGGCTTCCATGCCGGCGAGCTGGGCACAGACGATCTATATCCATCGACCCCAAACTCGAAAAAGACTGGCCGCAATGCGCGGCATCTTGGAGTTCCTTCTACGCCGCCTCGCGCTTCCAATACATCCTCATCTGGACTATCATCCGAGTCCGAAGACGAGCCCCGTGCCGCCAAAGGCCGGCATAATCGATCCAAGTCCGCCCAGCCCACCGAAGAGACTGGCGCGGCGCGACGATCCATCCGAATCAAACTCAACGACGAGGAGCAGCGGAAACATAGAAAGTCTCAGTCTGCCGTCGCTCATGGGAAAGGCGACCTCGGTCGAAACGAGCTGTCGGCACAGCTCAAGTCTCCGACATCACCCATCGCCGCCCTAACCAAGTATCCGAAAACGCCAGCACCGCCACGACCCCTGATCCCCCGACGCCAGCCATCGTACCTGAACCTTATGGAGCCTTCCAGGAAACAGCAGAAGACGTTAATCTTAGACCTTGACGAGACGCTCATCCACAGCATGTCCAAGGGGGGAAGAATGAACAGCGGCCACATGATTGAAGTCCAGCTCAACACTGCGACTCTGGGAATGAGTGGGCAGAATAGCGTTGCGCAGCATCCAATCCTGTACTGGGTAAACAAGCGGCCTTATTGTGACGAATTTCTCCGCAGAATATGCAAATGGTTCAACCTGGTTGTTTTTACTGCGTCTGTTCAAGAGTATGCCGACCCTGTAATTGACTGGCTGGAGTCGGAAAGGAAGTTTTTCTCTGCAAGATACTATCGTCAGCATTGCACATATCGACAAGGAGCGTATATCAAAGACTTGAGTTCTGTTGAGCCGGATCTGAGCAAGGTGATGATTTTGGACAATAGCCCGCTGAGCTATTTGTTCCATGAAGGTGAGAGTTTTCTGACTACGGTATATCATACCATATGCCACACACAGGATCTAACACTTTTTTTCCCAATAGACAATGCCATACCGATCCAAGGCTGGATAAACGATCCGACAGACGGTGATTTGATGCATTTAGTACCTTTGCTGGAAGGCCTCCAGTATGTTCATGACGTTAGAGCTTTACTAGGGCTACGCAGCGGCGAATACGGCCATCTCCAAGCATAGAGGATTATGGGAAACGTTTACGGCAAGATTTGTTTTTTATTTTTCTGGTTTTTTATTTTTTGCTCCTCTCAAATTTTTATATACATAATGCAACCTGGCAAAAACTGGCAGTCCTTTGAGGCGAGGAGACGAGCGACGAACGAAATGTGGAAGGGGAGCTAATGAAGAGAGAATTCCGATGGCTGATGTCAGCCTAGATTCTTTTTCTTTTTCACTTTTTTCTTTCTGGAGAAAAAAACGGCGACCTGATTGTATGGATAGTATACGAAGAAAAGACGTCAAGGGAGTTTTCATCACATTTGGTATTCATCTGGCCGGCATGAGTAACATGTTCTATTCAACCAAGCGGGAAAGGGTCCTGTTTATTTTTCTGATATGGCATTTGGTTTTGTTCAGGCGATGAGGATAGTTAGGCATTACGATGGGAAGAGGCATGATTTATGGGAAGCTTGCTTCAAGCCAATATAGGGACTGCTGTGTTTTTTGCGAGATCTTTTATTTGACTTATGATGTGATTTGTGTATTTTGTACGATGCTACCTTGATGTTTGAACTAATTGTATAACACGCTGTATTACCTACACTGATTTTGAGATGTATTTTCTTTCCCTGCTAGATTGAGATGTTAACTTGGTGACGACAATATTCGTGATTCAACGTGGATCTTTGATTTGGTGACCGAGGTTGGATTACACTGCAAAACTGCCCCACGCCTAGCTGGAGTTGACATCCCCGCAGTGGATCTCTTGAGCAAGAAAAAAGCCAGGCGGGAATACCTCGTACTTGGAAAATGCGTTGGGGCAGAATCCGATGGGCCGTCGTGTCATGGGCCAGATCTAGCGTTCTCGTAATCGGTTTCGAGGTCTGTATATTTTACTGCCGCCATCACTGCCGTGGAGGAGGAGGAGATATGTACTTAGGAGAGGGGGGTTTCGTTGCAGTAAAGTCGTCAGATTGTCTCATTGGATCTAGCTGTCTTACAATGCCTCTTACTGCTAGTACCAATGCCGAGGCACGAGCTGAATAAAGCAAGATCGTCGCCAATCGTGTGCGGCGGCCCTGCAGAGGTGTTTATGTAGACGCATGTATTACATACATAGAAGAGGTACCTACATATGTAGTAGTATCAAGGACAGGGGCAAGCCGCAAAGTGAGTGGTCGCATCATTACCTAATACAACCTGGAGGGCATACACACTCGCAAGCTGAGTATAACCACACCAAGCCAGCTATCGATCTTAAAGAACAGGGCCATTTTAATCAAAACGTAAAAAAGGGATTTAACCTTGGTCCCCTTAGTCATAGCGGAGGCTCCCCTCCAGCTTTGCCTCGCCATGGAAGAATGGAATTTCCCCCATCCGGCAGCCGGAACGCCTCATCACGGGCACAACTGTCAAAGGCGTAGTCGTGACATCATCGTCACGGGTGACGAAATGGTTTTGCAAGCGCCCAAGGCATTTTGGGGGAAAATAATATACTTTTTAGCGAATCGAGATTCTAAGAGGGGAAATTAAAGACGTAATTGATGTTTGCTGGGCAGGACTAGCTCTCCCGATCGAATTGAGCGGAATACAAATACCTGCTAGTCTGCCTGTTCTCTTCCTGTTGTGAGATCTGAGATCTGAAGATACTACATCTTAGGACTGTATCACTGTAACGAACAAGGCACTCGGATAGTAATTATCATAGCAAGAGACTCATCTCATCCTTTCCAGCTTCACCACAGCATTCGCTCCATCTCAAAATGTCTCTCCAATGTAAGTCCACAGCTCCCCAAATCTCACTCTCACCACCATATTCCCCCCTCAATGCTTCTCGCCACTCCGCAAACACTATATCTCCTTGAAATCGTCGAAATCAAACTCCTCAGAAACTCATCAATATCTTTCAGACTTCCCTCCCGTCAAGCCCTCCGCCATCGCCCTCGGCACCTTCTTCAACCACGGCGTCGACCTCGTCGTCCTCGCTCCCATCTTTGGCCAGACCTACCACCGAGCCAAGGCCTCCAACACCAAGGAGGAGTTTATCCGCTCGCGCGAAGCCAGCGGCGCAGCTCTCGCCTGGGGCACGTCCTTTGTGGGCTCGGCCCTGCAGAGTTATGGCGTGGGTGCACTGCTCAATGCTACGGGCACACTGAGCCACAAGGGCGCGGCGTATTTGGGCGCTCTGATCTTTGCGGCGACTTCGGCTCCTGGAGTACGTTTTCCCCTTTTTCTTCGTTTTGATCTCATCTGTAAACTAACTGGATATGTGTGCAGTTCATCACTCAGGTCTTCAGTGAGAAGAGATCTCTTGACATTGTCGGCGTCAATGTCGCTGCCAAATTGCTGGAAACTGTCGGCCTGGCCCTGGTTCTCAACTGGTGGGGAACCAGGACCAACCCCTTTGAGTAAAGCAAACAACATCTATTCATATTGATGTAATTTTCGGGAGTTTGGATTGGGAATTACCGATTATCATGTAGTAAAAAGGCCCATCACATCTGATGGTTTACTGTATCAACAACTCATATTAGTCCAATTTGATAGCTTTATTTTTAATTCCAACATATTTTGGAAATATCTCTTCACCGTCCAATCGCAAAACACTTTGTGGTCACTGTCAACTCAAAGAAGCAAGAGCCTAGCAGGGCTTATTGTAAAAACGCAAAAGATTTTCCATTGATCAAGAAAGTACTTTATATACCTGAACGCCGCCGTTGCCCCAACAAAGTTCTTGCTGCAAGACAATCCCCTCTGGTATTGTTAATGTACACCCAGATTAAGCGCTTCGCATCAACAAGATCCCACTCTTTGACACACCGTTCAAACACTCCTTCATCCCCTCGTCCTCTCTCTCTCTCTTTTTTTTTTAAGCCTTGGATTCACCCTTTGTCCAGAATGACTGCTTGCTGCCCTCCTTCTGCACGAGCTTAACCAGAGAAGCATAAGTCTCGCTGTACGACTCCTTGTCATCATCCTCGTCCTTCTCAGCATCCTTGGAAGGCTTCTTCTTGCCCTCGGCCTTCTCCATGATCATGACAACACTGGTAGGTCGCTTGGTCTTGGCGGCGGCACCGAGCTCAGCGCGCGATGTGACGAAGATGAAGGGAACGTTGTGGTCCTCGCAGAGAACGGGCAGGTGTGAGATGACGTCCATTGGGGAGATGTCGCCGGCAATGACGACGACGCCGGGGAATGAGGTGTAGCCGGGGGCGCTGGGGGCAGACTTTCGCAGGGTCTTGACGACTTCCTTGACACCACGCTTAAGGGTACCATTCTTGGCGGCTATTCAAGATTTCGTAGTTAGTAAAAGCCAAACCTCAACTGCTCATCTGTTTGAACAGAAACATCAAAAGAGAGGGTATGGTGTGTGTGTGTGGCTCGATTCTTACCTTTTCGGATAGTCTTGCAGATCTTCTTCTGGCCCTTCTCATCAGCCAGAGGGACAGCAAAAGGCACAACCTTTCGCTCAAGAGCAACATCGGGGGCCTTGTCCTCCTCCATATCTGAGTCCTCGGGAGAGATCTGGCCAGCGACATCCTGCTGCAGCTTCTCGTCCAGAGCAGCGGCGAGCTTCTCCTTCTTGTCCTTCTTATCTTTCTTCTCCTTCTTCTCCTTCTTCACGCCAGCCTCTTCGCTGCGCTTCTCCTTCTTCTCCTTCTTCTCCTTCTTGTCGGGTCTTTCAGAGGCCATGGCTGCTGTGTGGGTTGCGAAAGCACGAGGGAAACTGAGTACGTAAAAATGGAAAAACGAAGGATGAACAGGACAATTGAGTGCCTAAAGAGTTTGGATAAAGGCTCAGTCGACCAGATTTAGTCCAATGAGCGTCTTTTGCACCAATTGAGAGCCTTGCGCAACTTGGTCGCGTTTTTGTCAATGTCTTGTCGTCCTCGCACGATCGCTCTTCAAAAATTTCCTACTCAAGCCAAACTTTTTTTCTCGGTGAGGGACCCTCTCAAATTCCTCGGCGTTTTGTAGGGCCGACGCTGAACAAGGTGTGCAGCCATCACGTGATGAAGTACAAGCCTTGCGAGCCTATCACATTGAGCAAGATTCAGATGACCTAATCGAGCTGCGGATTTTTGCATCAGGAGTTATGATTAATGAGAAGATGCAGCATGTTTACTTGCCAATTACGATATATACGTAGTTTAAGCTCTAAGAACTAATGGGTATACTGGGAGAGGAGAGAAATAAAAAGTTATTAGCATCTTCTAGCGGTCTCTTTCTACATATCGTAAAGTCTCGTGCTCAGAGAGAACCAATGCATCACTCCTTTTCTTTTCGGCTCATTTATAAATTGAAATTACTCATAGAGCCAACCGTTTCTATTCTTTTTCACCTGATCTAGACGCTGATATACACTGGGTCTCCTGGACGCCCATAATCCAACACAATTTATGCACCATTTTACTCCTCCTCGTCGCCGAACTCGGCACGACCAGCCTTGGAGTTGAGGTAGTGGTTTCTATTCAGAAGGGTTAGCACTTTGCACCATAGCCTAATATTCAGTTTCTTTCGTTGCAATTCGACAGTCGTACCTCTCGGTGGCCCAGTTCATCAGGTAGTAACCAGCCAGCATGGGGGGGAGCCAGTAGAAGATCTGAGCCTTGGTGCGGCGGAAGGTGTTGAAGAGGGCATCGTGGGCAGCGCCGGCAAAGGGGTTTTGACGGTTAGCGGAAATGCCGTGGTCGATGATGCCCTTCTGCTTGGCACCGCCTATTATCATCGCATGTTAGTATTCGAGTGACTCTTTCGATATCGCAGTTCGATCCAAGCTTGGGTGTCCGTCGCAGTCCATCTTCTCCAATTCTTGTCGTTTCGCCACTCCAATATGTTATCTTCTTCTTCTCCGACTCATCCAATCTCTTTTATTGTGCCAATGGACGTCCATTGCTCTTCCACGCCCCCACTACCCAGCATCGTGCATCTTCTTTCGTGGTTTATCCATTGTAGCGATTCGACAGGCAAAGTTCACTTACCAAAGGAACCCCAGTCACCGAGCCAGCTAAGTAAAAAAAGTTAGCATCACCTTCAATTGACCAATATCATCGTGCAGGCGTGGGCGTCGCATCATCGACTTTCGCATCTCGTGGAAAAGCCGCAAGTCGGTGGTACGATTGGCCGCATTTGCCGGAGGGGGGCTGCACATACTGGCCTTGCTTGGGTGCAGGGGCGCCGCCGCCCTGGAGGATCTGAGTAGGTCTCATCGTCTCGGATTAAGCAAAGGAGTGCGGTGTTGCGATTCCTTTTCGACAGTGGGAGAGATCAGAAGCAGAGGTGGAATGAGTTCGGGCTCGGAATTGGTGAAAACGCAGAGCATCTTCGCGGGTCCAGCCGAGCTTGCCCAAACAGGCATGGCGCGCTCCTCGGGCGGAAAATCAAGCACCACCACCACCAACTGCGGGACAATCGAGTCGACCTCATAGGCAGCGCCAGAGCTTCATAATCCGCAGAGAGCCAGTCGCAGCTCTTGGGATATCCGGATCCAATCAGCCCCCTAGACGGTTTTATCTGCTGTAATTAAAGCTGCGATCCAAGATGGCGGCCTTTGCGCGAACTCTCAACCTCATGTATCGCATGGCCATCCCGGCCTCTGCCGGCGCATTCCTCGTCTCACAGTCCATTTACGATGTTCGAGGTGGAACTAGAGCCGTGATTTTCGACAGATTAAGCGGTGTCAAGGACGATGTCGTCAACGAGGGAACGCACTTTTTGATTCCTTGGGTGCAGAGGAGCGTCATCTTTGACGTGCGAACGAAGCCTAGAAACATTGCAACCACCACCGGCAGCAAGGATCTCCAGATGGTCAGCTTGACGCTGAGAGTTTTGCACCGACCAGATGTCAAGGCTCTTCCAAAGATTTACCAGGTAAATATATACGTATACTAATTAACTGTGCTCTGGATTGTTTGCTGATTCAAATGCAACAATGTAGAACCTCGGCGCAGACTACGACGAGAGAGTCCTCCCCTCCATCGGTAACGAGGTCCTCAAGGCCATCGTCGCCCAGTTCGACGCCGCCGAGCTCATCACCCAGCGTGAAGCCGTCTCAAATCGCATCCGCGACGACCTCACCCGCCGCGCCGCCGAATTCAACATTGCCCTCGAGGATGTCTCCATCACCCACATGACCTTTGGCCGCGAATTCACAAAGGCCGTCGAGCAGAAGCAGATTGCCCAGCAGGATGCCGAGCGTGCGCGCTTCATCGTCGAGAAGGCCGAGCAGGAGCGTCAAGCCAACGTTATCCGGGCAGAGGGCGAGGCTGAGAGTGCAGAGACTATCAGCAAGGCTATTGCCAAGGCTGGTGACGGACTGGTGCAGATCCGAAAGATCGAGGCCAGCAGAGAGATTGCGCAGGCGTTGTCGTCGAACCCCAACGTGGCGTATCTACCTTCGGGAGGAAAGGGTGGCAGTGGCAGCCAGTACCTGCTGTCTGTAGGCAGGGCGTAAGGCGGATTGTAGGAATAATGAAAGCTGAGTTACGGACGGAGAGCACACCCCGCTCAATGCCGGGATAGGGTTAAGGGAGGGGGGAAAATCAATCACGACAATCTTGTACTTTTAGCTATATTAGGCCAAAGAAGCCTTTCATTGAAGAGAAGAAAAAAAGAAACCCATGCTCTATTCTCGGCGTATATTATTATAAAGCCTCCTTCGTTCAAGTGCATGCTTGACCTATGCTGAGTAAAGCCTCCGTATACTATATAAGCTAGATGATGCAATTAAAAGCAACCAACGCAAATGTGTGGATGTATATTCAACCTAGACACTCCACTATCATGCCCTTCGCTCGAATAGCCCAACTTCAAGCCAACCGAGACCGATTTTCAATAAATGCTTCCGTAAGGACGCCTCCACCCTCAGGGGGTGTAATCTCACCATCGACAACTCGCCAGCCTTTTCTCTTCAAGTCATTCCACACATCCATAACCCGTAGCCGAACCAAATCTCCAGCCGCTCTGGCATCCTCTCCAGAGTCGTGACCAAGCATCTTCGGCCCTGTCTCTTGCTGGATCTTTCGATTCAGGTGAACACTCATCAAGGTCTTTAGGCCAAAGCGGTATGGCAAGCCCATTCTGTGCGGGTAGAGCAGAACGGTATCGATGATGGTCGGGTGCACGATGCGGACAGCGTTGAGATCGTTCTCCAGACCGTGGCCGATGAGAGGTGTCGATGGCGAAATAAGCGAAAAGAGGAGGTCTCGCGCAACCTCAGGTGAAGATACGATTTTGAGCTTCTTTTTCTTAGATTTCGTCTCGCCGTCTTCACTTCCTGTCTCTTCACCTCCCTTAGAAGGCGTGAGATCGTCGTTAACAGACCAGGGTTCAGCGCCAGCAAGGTCGTCGGGCCAGACACCTGAGAATCGAGAATTGAGGTCCAAGATTTCGCCCAGAGGCTGGACTAGGACGTCCAACAAGTCTTCTCCTGTAGGCCAAGATGTAGCTGTCAGACGCACCAACTCAAGACCATGAACGGTGTAGCACATTTCGCAGTCGAAACAGACTGCTCTGTCAGTAGGAGCGAGAGAATTCTCTGGCGTCTCAGCAAAATTGAGAATAGCAGCCAGCCGTTTCGGGTCGCTCGCTTTGAATACGTGATGCTCGTGAGTGAAGCATCCGGCCGAATCACCAACTTCCTCGCTACAACAGTGGTATCGTTTGGGCACTCTTGTTTTATCACCAGGCTGCTTCTCTGGGACGTAGGTTTTGCCCCAGTGGAATTTGCAGGCTCCTCCAGTTGTCAAGGCGCCATCTTCTTCTCTGCGTCCAGGGAAGACCTGGAATCTCTGCTGGCAGCGATCACATTTCTCCCATCCCTTGCCAGCTTCCATGCCATCCAACGCTGATTTGATTTGCTCTTCTGTTGGAACAGTAGGGACATATCCATGGTTTCCCATGTTGTCTAGTGGCGTAATGATACGTTTCAATAGTTGAACTTCTTGTACGTTTGTAAGACCAGTCTCAATCTTTTTAGGCTCCCCATCAGTCATGTCATCCTTTTTATGCTTCTTTTGCGCATCTTGCTTCTCTTTGGCGCGAGTCTCCTTCCACTGAGCCACAGTCATGCGCTTGTATTGCATGACTTTGTTCTTCATTACGTTTGAGTACACAGCTGGCTTTTCTATAGCGCAAGCTTGCTCCTCGTCAAGAGCTCTGATAATGAGGTCTTGATCAGATAAAAGTAAGTTCTTCTCTTGGTCTGTTACGCTCTTCTTCAAATCCTCGTTTAGGCGTTTGAACTCCTGATGCACAAGTTTGAGGAGTTTGAACCGGATTTCATGGCTAGCTGGGGAACTTTTGAGTAGTCGAGGATTGAGAGTCTCAGCTTTCTTTGGTTTTGGCATCGCCGTAGCCTTGGAGCCGGATAAAGCACTTGTTTGATTCTTTGCAACTGAGGAAGAAGTGGCAGGATTCTTCACAGGCTGGGTTGTTGACGAGGCAGTCTTCCTTTTGAGTGGAGGAGGGGAGATTGGACGCGTGGCGCTTTTGGGCAGAACGGGCTTCTTATATACCCCTGGCGTTTGCTTGGTCTGACCATTGGAGGCTACACCGGTTTGTGATGAGAGGGAAGCATCGTCGACCTTTAGGCGTTTGTTCGGGCGATCTTGGTCTGGAGTTGACAATATGTTACTCTTTGCCAGTTCGCTAACACTGTCTCCATCGGTCTTGACGTTGTCTTTTTCATGCCCGAATATACATTGAAAGGCCGTGCATTTGTTGCCTGCTGGGCAGGGGATATGCTTGAGTGAGAGGCTCATGATGGCCTTGCAGCACTGGAAGTGAGAAACGAGTGACGCGTGATCTATATTTGGATAGGCAGAAAGCTCATCCGTGCAGCATCATGTGAGGAACAAGTGCGTGATAAGGCTTGTGCATCTCCCCTCAAAGCAAATAGCCAAGAAATCTGCTCAAATGTTTGTCAAGCCCAAGATGTTTGGTTGATGATTGGAAACAAAAGATGCACGACACGCTGTATCTAAGCCTCTAGAACTGCAGGGGGCAAGCCAGGGGCGAATGCGCCGACATTTAGGCGCGAGGTGGCCGAGCACAGCGCTAGGGGGCACTAAAGGCTGCTAAGGAACAATGCCGGGGGCGCTGATGTCTTAAATTGTATGTGCTTCTGCAGTGATTAAGTGAATACTGCTATAGGTGTCGCTTCATAGAGAAGCAGCTGCAGCAGATGCAAAATGGGATATACTTTTTCTAAAATCAAAACTTGGAAATTATAAAGCTTTGATTTTTTTTCTATTCCTGTCTTCATTGTTCGGTCGTGGGTGCAGCAGCTCTTGTTGTATGGTAGGTAGTGCTATTACATATTACATGTGATGGTGTAAGCCCAAAGATTTGAATACTATTTTGCTAATGCCCGGCGACAACTGGTAACCGATTTTACTTATACATCCATATATAAGAGAAGAAACTTTGCGCTTGGTAGTACACGAGAATGAATCCTTTTTCAACCATTTCTAGTTTCGCACTCAAAATCCCAGGGCAAATTACCTCGGTTTCCAGGGTAAGAACCCTGAAGAACACCAAGCTCGACATAGCGAGTTGAGCAATTTCTGAATGCAAATTTATACTGACAGCTTATTCCAATCATAATTTCATACTTATGAAATCTCTTGAACTCATTGAAACCATGACCATGTCCATTCCGTTGCCAAGTTTCATACTCCTTTGACAGCTTATATATAGCACCGACAAGGCCATGGGTGCATGTGGATATCAGCCCACCCCCTAGCGCTCCGGTAAATACGGCCCGCGAGCGATTACGCATCCTCTTTCAACGTGCCTCGGACATGACCTACGTAATGCGTGTAAACGCCTATTCCGACCCCTTTCGCCTATATAGCCTCTCTTGCAGCAAATGTCTGCTCGCCTGGCCGGCTCAAGACTTCTAGGTGCAGCGCTCGCCATGGATTTTGCCGGCGGAAGCAACAAGGCGGACCACCTCTGCGTCCTGGTTCATGGAGTGAGTTTTTGGAACAGTCTCTGAAATCCATCTGTCTGGGCTAACTTGGGTCTCAAAAAGCTATGGGGAAATCCCAACCACATGAACAACATTGCCAAGACACTCCGAGCTCAACACTCCCCTGACGACCTCTACCTTTTACTGGCCAAGCGGAACAGCGGCAGCTTCACATACGATGGCATCGAGCTTGGTGGCGAGCGAGTCTGCGCCGAGATTATAGAAGAGCTCAAGACCATTGAGAAAAATGGCGGCAAGATTAGGAAACTGAGTGTTGTAGGATACTCTCTCGGCGGGCTGGTGTCACGATATGCAGTCGGCCTGCTATACGCAAAGGGCATTCTGGACTCGGTCGAGTGCATGGTAGGCATACAAATAACCTTCTAGTCATGAGAGAAAGGCCGGATCATTGACCAACAAGCACAGAACTTTACAACGTTTGCTTCGCCGCATCTGGGCGTACGCACTCCCCTCAAAGGATGGCATAATCACATATGGAATGTGCTAGGCGCGAGAACATTGTCAATGTCGGGGAGCCAACTATTCACTATTGACAAGTTTCGAGACACCGGCCGTCCTCTCCTATCCGTCATGGCCGACCCGCAGTCTATTTTCATGCTAGGTCTGCAAAAGTTTAGGAGACATACGCTATACAGCAACATCGTCAATGACCGAAGTGCGGTTTACTACACGACTTGTATAGAAAAGACTGATCCCTACAAGGAGATTGATCGGATCAAGGTCAACTTCCTCAAAGATAAAGAGGGTGTGCTATTAGATGCTGCGCATCCCTTCTCTCCGCGACCCAAAGTTCCCGCGCCGATTACTATTTCGTCGTTGACCGAAATGGGTGTGCGATGGCTGAGAGGAATCCCCTTTATGGTCACAGTGTCGGTTCTGGTGCCCATTGGCGTGGTGGCCTATCTCATCAATTCAGTTTTTCAAACCATACGAAGCACAAAGCGCATCAAGCTGCATGAAGGTGGCCTGGCGGGCATCGACATTAGGGAGTACCGGGTCCCAATCCTGATCAAGGAGTTCCGTGAAGAGGTCGAACACGTATATGAGGCCCTGAACAACTCGCAACACCAAGAATATTTGGCAGACGAAGACGAAGACGAAGAGACGGGCATGAATGCGGAAGATAGAAGCACAATGGCGAGAGAGAGGAGAATGTCCATCCCTACGCAGCCAACGCTGGCCTTGGCACCAATCCAGTTTGAGATGATTCGATCACTAAACTCGCTCAAATGGAGGAAATACCCTGTTTGGATTCAAAATGACCGACACACGCACGCGGCCGTCATTGTGCGTTTCGAGAAGAAGACGTTTAACGAGGGCTGGGTGATTCTGCGACACTATGCGGGCGAGGAGTTCCTGCTATAGCCTTGCTTTTTAGAGAAGGATGGTAGCATTGCTGAGCGGGGTTGCGGAACAGCGGCTATAACGGTGATAATTCGCCGACGTGTACGATATTTTCTGGGGGATTCCCCCCTCTTTGCTCTGGGTCATTTATCATATACGTATAATACGGGATTATATTAGTTGCTTGTACGAGGTAGCACAGACATACAGCAGCTCGTACAGCAGAGGAACATAGATTAGTGCTTAGCAGTCTAACGCAACCCGGCGGCCGCATGGCCGGGGGTGCGATTGGACCTGGAATATCTTGGGTTTTGCCACATCACCCGCGTAAAGCGAACCCTCATGGTGGACGATGTGACGGCGTCGTGAACAAATGGCGCTGTAATGCAGCAAGCTATGGTGGGGTCGCAAGTGCCCGGAGCTTAGCCAGCTTCTCTGCATGGCCAAAACGCCGGTCACGTGAAGCTGCCACCCCGGATTAGGCTCGCTGCAGCCAGTTTTCCCCTCACCGGTGGCCAATCACAGCCCCGCCAACCGCGTGCTTATAGCCGGCAAAAAAGTTGATGCTCGTGCCACTGACTTTCGCCGTCAGTCGATTTCATTTCCTCGATCAGAGGCTTTGGAAGCGCCTGCTCCCCTTTTCTTCTGCTGGGTCCTGTATTGTTTCTCTATTTTCACTTGTCATCGCCGTTGTCTGATTCACGAGTTGCATGGAATGCGCGGATGCCGGCTTAGCGAATTGAAGTCGAATTATCGAGGGTTCTGACAAGGGAGCGTCGAGCCTGTGAGCCTTTGACGTCTTCGACCACTGAGTCTTCTCCGCACGGGCAGCATATCCAAACAATCAATTCTCTCGTGGCCAATTACGACTGTACCATTATTCACAATGGTTCTCACACACTCCACCAACCACACCTACTCTCATCCTTTCCCGACCGTCACCCTCGCCTACTTCCTGCGATACTCTTCCCCTCAGCTGAACCCGTTTGCCGCTCATGTTTTGAGCACCGACACCATATCCAGCTATGTCGACCCGAAAACTCAGCGCCTATACACCACTCGCATTCACCTGAAGAAGAGCCGCATGCCTAGCGCAGTATATAAACTACTTCCCGCCAGCGTTTCTGGAGGCGGCTCTGGTGAAAAGGCCTCGTATATCCTCGAGACCAGCGTTGTGGACATCAAGGAAGGATGGATGAAGACGGAGAGTCGCAACCTCAATTTCACTGGTGTGCTATCGGTGGTTGAGAAGCAACACTTCAAAGTGCCCAGCACACCCGAAGCGGTTGCTCGGAATGAGACGGATGTCAATTCCAGTGTCTCGTTCAAATCACGACTCGGAGAGAAAATCAGAGGAAAGCTGGGCCAAGCCCAGGAGAGCGGCGGCAGCGGCTGGCTGCCTGGGTTACTTGGTGGTCTCGGTGCAAAGGGCATTCAACGAAGCATTGAGAGCCTCGCCTCCACCAAGACCATCGACCAGCTCAGCAAGAGCCGCGATGGCATGCGACTTGTCCTCGAGCGCCTCCGTAATGGAGGTGTCATTGGAGTCCTGGAGAAGCTCCGCCAAGAGCGCCAGAGACAAACCATGACCATGTAACAACATCACAACTGTAACAAGAAAAAATGAAAAAACGACGAAACAAACAACAAGGAGCGTTGTGCCGGGCTGGATGAAACCGCCGGAACGGGCTGGACATCGCTCACAACGCACAGCAAGCTTTCATGATAACGGATCTCTTGTACCCCTACATTGTATACTACCACTCTTCTTTTCCTTCAACCCTTAGCAAGGCGCTGTATGGCTTTTATTTTGATTTACTGGCGTTATTAGGACCGCAAAAATGGCTGCGGTGGTGCCAAAGTGCTGGCTTGCCGAGGAAGAAGAAAAATTTCTTTGCGTTACGAAGTCACGCATGCGGAAGAAAGTGTGACATCCCCTCTCTTGCATTGAGTCAAGATATTCTTGTGGAAAAATGAATAAAACTATTAAAATGAATATTTCCTCGGGCTCTTCAAAATCTAACGTGACGTTACCTGTGTAAGTGAAATGTACTCTTCAAGACTTGCATCTGTAAGGAGTTGATATAAACTCTCTACCTGCGTAAGTACGTAACTCATGTTTTGAGCATTTTAGGACAAGTGCTATAGGCCGGCTCGAGCTAAGCTGTCGATCCGGGCTGATCAATTCGGTTGTGCCTGATCAGCTCGGGTGTGAAGTGGATGATCTTCCAGTTTAACGCCTCACAAGTAGGTTCATAGTCCCTCAAGACTAGAAATATGCACGAAAGATAGTTGGTGCAGTGACATGGCCGTATACGACTTTAAGCCTCCATTTTCAAGTTTGCGTCCTGCCAAGCGCCCCCGTTGGACAACTCACCGCTTATGGGGTATAAATGCATAGATGTCTGAGATGAATCAGGTATACGATGACGGTGGCAGGGTTGGCCCATCATAATTGACAACAGCAAGTCATGCCCTCATTCCTGTTCATCGTATGTCTCTAACGATATGTAGAGCTTGGATTCCATGCGTGAAAGCTTCCGATATTGTCCGTGTCATATGTGATTGCTCAACTTAACTGCGAATGCACGAGGTGATGGATGCCTTCGTAGGCGTTTGAGCGATGAAAAAGATAACATCCTTCTTGATATATACCCCTCGACTCAACCTTGGATAACTCTTGCTTGATTTTGCTAGTAATTTCCAAACAATCCCTACCTTTCTGTCAAATATACTTTATAATAGTCACAATGCATCTATCTACACTGCTTCCATGCTTGATAGCCATGGTCTCGACTGTAGCCAATGCACAAGACGCAATTAAGGTAAACATTGTATCTCCAATTTCTCTAGTTACTGCCATTCCTGACAAAGCAATGTAGGTAACATTATATAACCTACCGCCTTTCCAAGGTGAAAGCTGGGCCTTTACCGGCGATCCTTATATTTGCACAAAAATTGATGGGGTTGTGTATGTTTCTTCCTCTTTCAATTATTGTACTTACTAAGAGTATGAAACTGATGGGTTTGAAGATACAACAACGTACACTCGGCTTCTCTCGAAGTCTCTAATCGATCCAATGTTAAGGTTTTGTGTAGTTGGCTATAATGTGAGAATTAAAAGGCCATAGTAGCTAGTAAAAAGCTGCGGTTGGGGCTGAAATAGGATATTTAATTCTATCAGTAAAATCCTGGCCATGAAATGGTTTCTACTATCCTTTCTTCGTAACGCTGAGAGCCGTAGTTACTACCCCATATTATTTGCATTGGGACAACTCTTACTCAGGCTGCACTATCATATAACGCTCCAGTATATTTCATCTGCCGTGTTTCACTATAGCATGCATGTCTCTCTCTTGAAGAGAAAGCTAAGCCGATGGAGTGTAGCTCACGCTATACATTGAGCTTTCATAATTAATTCAGCATCACTAGAGTTATAGTCATGAAACATATTCTATATTAGCCTTCTATAACAGCATAATTAACCGAGATAAAAGAAAAAGGATTTGAGCCCCTGAATTGAGAAAGTGAGCTTTACATATAATTATCCTTTTTTCTTTTCATTTTTCGTCTTTCTCCCTTTTTGACTGGCTGAATACCCCTTTTTGTTTATTGGTTCAAGACTCGAATAATACAATGCAAGGGAAACCCATAGTAGAACACTAAACTGCTGGTATTACGCATAAGCTGAGATGCAAACAGGGTTTTTTAAAAACACACATATATAAAGACGACGAACAAGGTTCTCTCCCCGAAAAGAGTAAACAGTATCACAACAACATCAATCGCTGTCTGTCAAACATACCTCAAAAACAGCCACGATGCATCCATCTACACTGCTACTGAGCGTTATAGCCATGGTTTCGACTGTTAATGCTAAAGAAATAGTTACTGTAATTCTGAAAGCTAGAGAATATAACTGTTTTGAAGTCTCCCTTGTGGTTCTGGCAGATTACCTAGGTTCGATCTGTTGATGTTTTCGAGCATTTCCTCAAATTCTTATGAACTCATTGACAATGGCCTTTTTATTAACACAACAAATAGTATTTAAGCGGCAATTAGCGACTTTAAGTGCAATTAATCTTACCAATGACCCCTTTTCTCATTATGTTAAATGCAAATTCCTAAATTAAAGATCTGTGTCTTGTTGAATCATCTACAAAACCATTTACCCCCAAAAATGCTTTGTGTATATCTAGGCATATTAATAACTTGTATAGTATAATCCGCGTATCCCAGGTAACAAAGTGTTGGGTATCAAATCCCGCCATTTCCCATCTACTCCGATTGTCATTTCACAAAGGAAAAAAACAGGGTAATTTACCCATGCATGCGCACATACACCCTCTCACCCCCTTTCTTATATCTCTACCTCGTTCTGTAGATATATTTTCCTTACTCGCCCACCACGTCTTGCAGAAAGTTCTTGGCAAAGCGTGAGCACTGCTCAAATGCCTTGTCAAAGCCGTCCTGGCCACCGTAATAGGGGTCGCTAACTACTTCTGGCTTCTTCGTGCCACTGTAGTCGCCATAGAGCATCACTTTGGCCTTTGAGTCTTTGTTCTCGCGTTTGAGACGTTCGAGGTCTGAGAGGTTGGAGAGGTCCATGGCGAATATGTAGTCGAATCTGTCAAAGTCGCTTCGCGTAATCTAGACACGGTTATCTGTCAGCCAGCTATTCCGTCGCATGACTCCGATATTGAGAAAGTTGTATGGTGAGAGCAAAGGTCAACTTACGCGGCGCGCGTCATGATCATAGTCGAAGATGTCGTGCTTCTCCAGCGTTTCCAGTGTTCGGTCATCCGGTGCTTCGCCCGCATGATACGCAGCTGCAGGGACATGGTCAGCGTATCGCCCAACACCTCGAACCACTTTTTGTTGGCCGTTACAAACCTGTTCCGCAGGAATCAATGTCTCCAATCTTGTCTTTATACTGCGGCTGCGCCGCCATGTGCCTGAATATTCCCTCTGCCATCGTCGACCGGCAAATGTTGCCCAAACATACGAATAGAACCGACACGGGTTGGCCGGGCAGGTGGGCTTGTCTCTGCGCCGCCGCCTGTTGTTGCGCCGCGGTCAAGGACGCCGTTCGGTTTGGTCGCACTGGAAACATTGGAACGATTTGGTGGTCAAGCTCGAAATGGCGCACAAATGAAATACAAACGATTAAGGAATGAAAGGGGAGCGTTTCGTCAATGAGAGTGTAGATGTAAGAAGTAGGTCGAGGTTGGCACGTCAATTGGTAATAACAGCCATGTAAACCGTCTATCCCTACATGGAATACTGCACCCCACATACGGAGTTCTGCTGGTGGAAAGGCGCTGGTGAGCGGCGGATTAAATTACCGAGCATTACCCTGCGCCTGAAGATGCTGCCATTCTCCCCTTTCCACTGATGGGCAATCTCATTGGTTCTGATCCTGGATACAGGAGGGATACTAGATGACGAGCTGATATATGGGAACATGCACGGGCACTCGGGCAATGCTCCATGTAGGAACCGTCACAGCGCCATGTAGACGTATTTATAGCGGCGATTGGTCTACTGCTCCCACTAGCCCTTGTCTTGTCTAAGACAGGGCGATGCGATAGTGTTGATGTGCCGGTCTGGGATGCGGGTCTCGGGAGTGGCTGCTGTCGAGCGAATGGGCCAGCCTTGGTCACTGACAAGGACAAGGGCAATGCAGAGCAGATGCATAAGGCCAGTGCAGATTTGAATTTAGAATAATACAGCTGCATCGGCAGTTGGATATGACTGAATTACGAGTGACACACCAGAGCGTAATCTCTGTCGTATTGCTTCAACGAGTGATGCTAATTGCTAATAGACTTGGGTTTGTATAACGAAAAACGTACGGAGACTCTGTAGCTTGGTTTTTTTCTTCACGCTGGCCGCCGCTGCCGCTCGTTTCGGCCCACTCCACAGGGCTGGTTGTTATTAGACACCATTAATTTGGAGGAATGGCGCGTGAGCCACCAACACCTCACTGTCAAGATACAACGATGAGGTCTTTTGATCAGACTTCGATATCAGACCTTTTTCTTCAATGCCCCGCCAATATGGTGTTACATCAGACTCTAGCTTCATGGTTGGGTAGATGCGGCTTACCTGAAAAGAGCAAAGGCTGGCACGGTCTAACGTCGCAGTGCTATTACCTTTGGAGCACTATCTATAGCCAAGATTACCTACGCGATGTCATGAAGCATGTGATGGCTCTCCACAAAGCTGACACAGTGAAAAGCTTGAGGCTTGGTTGACATGGAGTCAAGAGCCTCAGCGGATGATGATTCTTCCCGGCTACGAACGAACCTGAGTACAAAAGCCTCAATTCCAGCCTCTTGTCTTGCAAAACGCGCCAAGCGGAGGAAGAGGGTACTTCATATACCAGACCTGATTGCGCGCGGCTAGTGATGCCATCACATCTCGGGTGCTCGCTACGATTGGCTGCCGCGCTGGGCTCGACGTGATTGTTGGTTTCTCTGCCGTCGTATCCATATTATCCACCTCCAGGACACAGCGCTAGTGCCGCCGAGCTGATGTTTGTCTGGACGTTGCCATAGGCTCTGCTGAGTTTCGTATTAATACGGCGCAGCCAACCACGGCTCGCGCTGCCAGCCAGTATGCCTAATGGAGTATGTATGTGCATGTATGTAGTTTCAATTTTCTTCAGACGAAGTGGCCGCGTCTCACTTGATCACGCTGATACTTGATCCCTTTTCCCGATTGAATTTTTCTCTCTCTCTCCCTTCCTTTTCTCTCATCATTGTCTACATCGTGGCACTGGTATTGCTTGCCCATCTTAGCTTCGGCCTCGGGATAGCCCTGCGTTTCAGTCGATCCAGCCTTCGGCTCCTCAGAACAAGCTCCTGACAGCACTGTACAGCCCCCCTGAAAGCTCCAGCCCACAGCGGCTCAACGCAAACATAAACCCCTCTTCTCCCCCACATCCGCCTCGAGAAATCCAAGGCCACTTCACGCAACAACACCCCAAAACGCAGCCATGGCGGATCTCCAAGGACGCAAAGTATTCAAGGTCTTCAACCAGGACTTTGTGGTCGATGAGCGCTACACCGTCACCAAGGAGCTCGGTCAGGGAGCATATGGCATTGTCTGGTGAGTTGCCAGCGCTAGCACCCCGCATAGTATATCTGCTGCTGCTATGTTGGCTCCCCACCGCTACCATTGAGATCAATTTTTTGCTAACGAAAAGCTCCCCATTGGGAGCAACACGATAACAGCGCTGCAGTAAACGGACAGACGAACGAGGGCGTCGCCATCAAAAAGGTTACCAATGTTTTCAGCAAGAAGATTCTCGCCAAGCGCGCTCTGCGCGAGATCAAGCTGCTGCAGCACTTCCGCGGCCATCGCAACGTGAGTGACAACCCGGCCTCTCAAGCAATATCTTGAATAAATCAGCGACTGCGACTGCTGCAACTGAATACTCTACATGAAGACTAACGGCTATGGAATCTATTAGATCACATGTCTCTATGATATGGACATTCCGCGACCCGACAACTTCAACGAGACGTACCTCTACGAGGGTTAGTATCACCGAAGCGAGCGCATAGGACAGTCTCCCACGGAGACTGGACATTACGATTAAATAATGGCCATAAGACTGACCTTTCAATATAGAACTGATGGAGTGTGACTTGGCGGCTATCATCCGTTCCGGCCAGCCACTTACAGATGCTCACTTCCAGTCCTTTATTTACCAGATCCTCTGCGGTCTCAAGTACATCCATTCCGCCAATGTTCTCCACCGAGATTTGAAGCCCGGAAATTTACTTGTGAATGCCGACTGTGAGCTGAAAATCTGTGATTTCGGCCTTGCTCGTGGCTTCTCTGTCGATCCCGAGGAGAATGCCGGGTATATGACTGAGTATGTTGCCACGAGATGGTACCGTGCACCTGAGATTATGTTGAGCTTCCAAAGCTACACGAAAGCCAGTATGTGGATTCCTGTTACAGACTCCAAGGATTACTCTAGTGATGTGTGAATTCTAATGAGAATTACAGTTGATGTATGGTCTGTGGGCTGTATTCTTGCCGAGCTCCTGGGAGGCCGACCATTCTTCAAGGGCCGAGATTATGTCGACCAGCTTAACCAGATTCTGCACATTCTCGGAACACCGAATGAAGAAACCCTCCGCCGCATCGGATCGCCCCGTGCCCAGGAATACGTCCGCAACCTACCATTTATGCCCAAGAAGCCTTTCCCTTCTCTGTTCCCTGACGCCAACCCCGACGCCCTCGACCTTCTCGACAAAATGCTTGCATTTGATCCCTCGCAGCGTATCAGCGTCGAACAGGCGCTCGAGCACCCCTACCTTCACATTTGGCACGATGCGTCTGATGAGCCGGATTGCCCTACGACGTTCAACTTCGACTTCGAAGTGGTTGAGGATGTTGGTGAAATGCGTAAGATGATTTTGGACGAAGTTCTGCGTTTCCGACAGCTTGTGCGGACAGCCCCTACTGCTGGTGGCCAAGCCGCGGCTCAGCAGATACAAGTCCCAATGCCCCAGGCTGGCGGCCAATGGACGGCCGAAGACCCGCGGCCACAGGAATACATGGGCCACGCCAACGGGCTTGAGCAAGATCTTCAAGCAGGCATGGACGTTAGGAGATAAATCCGTTGAAGACAATGAAATAACAGTTTAGCATGCATGTCTATTGGTGTTTGATACAAGAGCTATGAAGAAGTCTATGTTAAAGGCTATACACATTACCCATGACTTTACAGCGGGACAGAAAAGCGAAAATACAACAAAGAGGAGTTACTTTACTAGGAAGCCAGTTTCCCGATGTTGGGAACGGTATGGCCAGCGAAAATGCGTACATAAAAATGGAGCGAAACTTGGGACGAATACTGGATACGATACAATCTACAATACACTCTCCATAGCGCACCCATAATTTTCTGAATGATTAAAACGCCTTCTGTACTAGCTTGTTCTTATGCCTACTCTTTGTTGACAACTAACTCTATTCCTTCTTCTAGTGCTGATAACAATACGCGAGGCTGACTTCTACAGCTAGTTGTCGCAACTAGCCAGCAACACTATGCCGTATCCCCGCGATAACTTACGTAGTGTAAAAAAAAAAAAAAAAAAAAGACAGGAGCCTGGCGACATTACAGAGCACAATGTGTGAGAACTTAATAATCTAGCCTTTAGTCTTGTGGCGTACGTTATTAAACTGGCAATGCTACCCAGGTCCTGTGAGATTTTAAAGCGAACAACTGGGGGGCGGAACCAAACTTGGTTACGAATTAGCGAATCAGCTGGCTAGTGGTGGATTTGGGCGGACTTAATCACTAATTACCAATAGCACATATTTTTGGACTTGAGGAAATGTTTTCTGGAAACAGTAGAAGGATTGAGTGTGCAAGGACAAGCCAAGTATATTCTCTTCTAACAGAAAATCTATACGCAAAATAACTCCTGAAACGACCGGAACTATGCAAGTGAGGTGGGAACCTCTCCCAAGAAACAACTCATGTATACATTTGCTTGCCTAAAACTTTCTTATTGGAGCCCAATAGTCGTCCTGTTTTGCCAATAAGAACTCCTCCCAAGATAATTATAAATCGCCAAAAAAAGAAGAAAGCCACATTATCCAATCCCAAGCCCTCGTCTAATATCTTTTTGAATCAGAAAGGTATAAAAATATGAGAATTAGAAATTAAAGAAAAAAAGGAAAAAAAGGATGCAAAAGCCGCTTATTTAGGGCCGTAGAACCAGTACTGAGCAGCGTAGCCGGTGCTGTCCTGGCCAGCAGCCTGGGCGCAGCCGTGAGAGTTTCCACCAGCAGTCTCGACACGGTAGACGAGAGTAGCACCGCGAGAGTTTGCGTTTCCGTCGAGGGCCAACCAGGCAACGGCGCCGGTGCCAGCTGGGCCGGGATCAGCACTGCCGGGAGCTGGGACGGCAGCCTTCTTGGCGGCGACGACGTTGATGTTTCCCCGCTGCAGGATGAAAGTAGGGGCGCCGTCAGAGTTGAAGAAGTGACGGCCCAGGAAGGGGATGTTGCCGAACTCGCCCAGGTCGAGAGGAGCAGCGCGGGTGAAGGGGCGCTTGAGAGAGGCGCCGGGGCCTTCGATGCTGACTCGGCCGACGGTAGAGTCGTTGAAGTGCAGGGGGATCTTGTGGTGGTTGAGGGCGAAGGCAGGCAGCTGGTTGAACTTTTCGATGGTGAGCGCCTTGTCGCTGGATTCGGGGTATAGGAGGCTGATGTCGTAGAACATGGCGAGGGCACCGGTGGAGACGGCAGTGGCGCCGACTGAGGCACAGGTGTAGTTCTGGATGCCGAGGCCGAGGGCGATGACCTTGAGCTCGAGGTTGTCCGGCACGGGAGGGAGTTCAGAGGCTGTGAGTAGACAATTAGCATTGTTGCGGTACGATATACAAGAACACAATCTTATAAGTGAAAAGAGTATAAGTGAATTGGGAAAAACTTACCACCACCGGTAGTGGGCAGAGGAGGATCGGCCATAGGAGAACGGCAGGTAATGTCTCTCTCTACGGGAGAGCCGAGAGCCAGAGCCGCAGAGGCGAGGAGAAGGAGAGATTTGCTGAGCATCTTGTTTGATTGTAAGATGGATTGATTGTAGTGGTGCAATTCGAGGTGTAGAGCCGGAGGAGGAAGCTGTATGTATACAAGCCTTGGGAAGAAGCTGGATTGAACTAGAGAGTTGTCGGCCCAAGAAGCCGGGGAAGCTCAGGATAGTTATAAGCAGGGCGAGCTGGCAGAAAACGACCCTAGCACCTCATGCCATGCAGACCATGAGCTAAAAAAGGCCGAACGAGAGCAGAAAATAGAAATAGAAATCGGACTAAGCAGAGGAACCACTTTCTCACGCCCCCCCATGAGGGTGTGGTCGAGCAGCACCGCCAGCGCAGCGAGCAGAACGGCCAGGGTATCCGCTTGGGCGCTTAGAGCGGCGGGCTGCAGTAGTGCGGTCTGTGTACTACAATTAGTACGAGGACTTATATTAATTAGTACGAGGATTTGTTTGAATACGATTACTTATTTTAACATGAGGACTTGTATAGGGATGTGTCAGGGATTAATTTTAATCACGCTGGGTTTGCTTGGTCCAAGGTGAAGCTCCAGTCATTTGGAGCCTCAAAGGGCTGAGTCGATGGAGCGGCTAGATGAGATCCCGCTTGTCTATAGATCACAAACAATGAAAGGGACTAGGTTTCTTCGCTGCATGCAAGGGTCTGGATTTAGGTAGCAAGAAGAAGAAGACAAATGGTGTGTGGCTGGACAGTTCACGGCGAGAATGCATTACAGAGACACCCTTTTCTTCAATCCTTTTCTTTGGGGGCGTTTTTTTGTCTCTCGGTCTCGGCTGGCTGCATCCGGATCAACAGAGGGGGCCCCAGTTACAATCCCACTCTTCTCAGCTTGTGTCTGAGGCGTCAGCTACTGAGGAATTTGCGCAACCAGACCGGGTTTGCGGAAATCTGCAGCGTCCAAATAAAACGCGTTTGTCTCCCTTCTTCTTCATTCGTGGTTGTACAATCGGTTATCGCCATATTGAGCAAGGATCGCTTACTGGTTTTCCGTAACACTCGACTTGAGCGAGACATAGTCCTTGGCGGCGGCAAATAGAGTGCCTACCACCGTCTACGATGCTGCCAGGTACGGTTTATGACCCATTCTCTACCGCGTAAATTCTTCTTGTTTGTTTGTGTGCTACTGTATTGTTATGACCGCATTACAAGAAATAAGCCTCCCGGTAATTCACATCTCCGGCATTTGCCACTACCCACCAGCGACCATTACAGTATATTTAGCATCTTGGAGCCACAGCTATTGTTGTCATGGGATTGAGGTCATGGCAGCGGCCGTTGGGTCCAAGTTTTCTGGGAGCGTTGAAAATAGAATGCTGACCGAGGTGACGACTGGATTTTAGCGTTGGGGGGGAACCTCCCAACTTGCCTGTTGTGGTCAGAGAAAAAGGGGTGAGAGTTTTCTAATCTCTTCCTTTTCCCTTCCTGATCCTCCTTAATGTTTATGATGATCTGAGATATAGTTTCCCTATCGCCGTGCTCTCTATCCCGCGTATGTCGTACATGCATCCAGGCCGAATCCTACAAACCACAGCTTCCGCATACTGCTGCTAGTAAGAGCTAGAACAAAACACGCCCCCAGCAGCAAAACAAAATATCCCTGTTAGGTCGCGCTTGGTTGGGAGGGGTGCAGGGCTTAGCAAGGCAATTGGCCGGTTAGCGACAGGGCAGGCTTTTTCTGCTGGACTGTGGCTGGAGGAGCCTAGGCTAGAAAGGCGCAAGGCTATAGAAAAAAATCCGGCTTGATTCCAAAACAGTCTGGGCGTTTAGGTGAGATTTTGATTGTGAGGACGGAAAGTTTGATACCCGCGGCACAGCCACATGGCATTAGGAACTTGAGGTAGTGTGAATAGAGCTCCTGTTTTTTTGGGGAACGATTGCTGGTTTGACATTTGCGACGTGATGAATCTTGGTTATCTACACCGCGATGTAGGAATTATTCCGACACGGATGAGACGAGATAGAACGCAATCTATATTCGGATATTCCATAATATTTATCAGCCAATATAGGCATGCAATATTTTGCTTACTCGTTACCGTAACATCGACCTACCGTACTTGTGTCTTTAATCTTCCCTGTGTCTGCTTCATGCTTGCTCGAGTAGCTGGTGGGCCATCCAGTGCTACCACCACGCACGAGGCTTCTCATCCACCACAAATTCATCCGGATCAAATCCTACCCGATCAGATGTTACGCTACTTTACTTGCAGCATTAGCACGCAGCATTTCCCAGAGTTCTGCTGTCAATGTGAATAGATCGCGGAGTCCCCCAACAGACCGTTTGGCGATCATGGTGCCCACCACGCTCGCTATTTTTAGTCGCACCACGAAATATGGGCCTCTTTGGCTTATAAACCCCCCATTCAATATCTTTAGTCTCCACCTGTCAGCGGACGGTGTCTTGAGCCGGCGAGATAGACGAAAGATGTGATGAACGAAAGTGGGCCCCAAAGTGAAGATGCATTATCTAATGACGATATTTCTCCGCAGCTGGTTCATCGCTGACGCTGATTTCAGAAAGGCATTTGTACTGTGAAGGCATTTCCGGTAGATCTGAAGTCTGTTTCCTATCGGAGTGTACCATGGGCGAGCTATTTCCTGAGCCAAGTTGGTCCTCAATCCTGTGAATATACGCCAGTGTCAAAGCTACCTAGCGCACAAGGTTCTCATCCTCCTCATCCTTCAACTAGACGATTTAGTCTATGCAATCTCCTTTTCTTCATTATATGGCATCTGAATCCTGTAATAATTAGCTTGTTACAAGTTAGATCAATTAATTTGACTCTTTATTATCGTTGATGGCCTCTAAGGACACACCCAAATGACTCAACGTCGAAATGACAGTGACCCATGATCCGACCACAACGATATACATGGCTCTTGCTTGGAACATCCTACGGCTATGCTAGGCCACTAGGAAGGGACTTTTCTCTGGCTTTCGAACCAGGTCGCACATGGCCAACAAATTGAGATTGACTACCGCAAGTCTGCCTTGAACAAGCGCCGTAAGTATGAACCCACGGGCGGCCACATGGCCGGCGTGGCTCTGCTAGGCAATTTTTAGCCGCTCTCTGGGCTGAAAATTATTTGTTAAACATGTTCAGCCACGAAGACAATATATGTTGGTTGTTAATCGGCGGTTACTAGAAAGTTGGACTGCTGAATATACTCATGATTTGTGCGCATCTAACAATGCAGAAGCTACTGACAAGTATCTAAAATTAAATGTAGCTTTACGAATTATACACTTGTCTAAATTCGACTATTACACATTATTTACATCTTTTGTGGCAATAATAGATCTGTCTTAGTCTGCTATTGTTCATTAATTCCCCGACTCTGCCCATGAAGCTGCGTGTGCTGCCATATTGATACCTGAATAGAGCATGCCTCTCATATATCAGTAATTCCTTCTCTTAGCATTGGCGATGTTTTGACCATGGGACCCAATTTCAGAAAACCTCTGACTCCTGAATGCATCTGCTTCAAATATTTCTGCATTTTAACATGGCGAAATCACTAATGAAGACGAGTCATCATCCGGCCTCCCTCCTTTTTTCGACGCTACAAACGCCTTTTGAGGAGTCACTGGACGTATCTCGTCATCGTCCACAGCTGTCTGAAATGCAGTATTGTTTGCTGGCATCTTTTCTCGCTGCCGGCTCGACATTTGCTGAGCTGGCGGCTCTGAAATTGGGGGATTTGGGTCGCTTGGTGTTGACGTAGAGCCTTGGTTGGCTTTGGCGCGTTTATTCGACTTCCACTTCCTAAAGCGATATACAAGCACTCCAGCAACCAAAATCACGACACATCCCGCAAGACCTATGCCGCCTTCAAACAATGCCCCAATTCTCGGATTTGAGCCTCCTACTGGACTCGCTGGGCTGATTGGCTGATTTGTTGGTGCTGCAGGGGTTACATATGTGAAGACTTGAGCTGTCGCTGCTTGAGTTGTGGACTCAGCTGCTGGCGGTGGAAGCTGAGTAGACTCCTTTGTTGGGGTAGCCCGGGGCTTTAGCCAGTTAACAGTAAGTGCTGGTTGAAGTCGCATGACTGCGCTGTTTATCAAATCTTGCCCTAAATTGCGTATGAATTATGCCTAGGCAGGATTTCCTTTATCGTATGAAGCATCCTTGATATGGAGAAGACGACATATATAGCGATTCTTGATTGAATGCATGTTGGTTGCAAACTGCGAAAAATTCTTTAGAATAATCTCGCGGTTAAACTGACAAGAGCGCGTTTCTCGGGGCAGCCTGACTCATGTCTATCATTAGTAGAGACACAACCAACACAGCACTCGTTAGCCTCCTTTGTTGCCTGCAAATGAGGTAGCAGATGTCCCTCGCTTCGAACCGAAGGGGACTAAGTAGGAGAAACAAAAGAACCCAAGCATTAGACTAAATAGATTTTGGCTTTTCTGAACGTGTAAAATAGGCAAAGAAACTGGTTTGGGGTAGAATAAGCCATACTATATTTGGTTGTTGGCCGAGAGTCTTTGCACCCAAGTTCGAAAGGATTTACAAGTCTATGTCATGCAACGCCGCACCTGATTAGCACTTGTACATGGATTATGCAGCTAACGGCACAAAATAGCCGAAAATTAATAGATTTATAGATTGCTAAATAACCTGGAAAAAAAGAAAATCCATATTAATTTTTTACCGGTGAGCTGTGCACATTATGAGGTGAAGCCAAGTCTCGCGATTTGCTGATATAAGTCAAGATGGTGTTTTAGGTGGCCATAGCTCAAGCTCCGGCCGCCCCCACCAAATCTTCATCTTCCAACGCCAGCTCGATCCACGCTTCAATCGATCTTCAGCTTCCACCGCCAACATACAAACGCCAGCTTCACTACCATAAAGATGTCGCGCCGTCCAGCAAAGGGAGATTATATCGAGACCGTAAGAAAGCACATGGACCTTCTTTAGCCAGAATCCTTACCCACTGGACGCGACAGCTAATCAATATCCTACTGTTTACTAGGACACCGGTAACAAGGTCTCTCGCAAGGCCGTCCTCGTCGGTACGCAGAACATTATGCTGGGCGGCAAGACCGTCATCCAGCCCGAAGTCATGATCCGAGGCGATCTCGTCCGTACAGCACAGGCGCAGCCGCCCTCTGGGGGAAGCGCCGCACCACCAAACACTACCGCCGTTGCCATCGGTCGATACTGCTTTCTGGCCCGTACTGTGCTGCTTCGGCCGCCTGGCCGCATCTACAAGGGTGTCTTTACATATATGCCGCTGAGGATTGGTGATCACGTCTTTATCGGACAGGGAACCGTGGTACAAGCTGCGAGTATAGGCAATCATGTGTACATTGGAAAGGGCTGCGTGATCAACGAGTTTGCCATTATCAAGGACTACGTCAAGGTCTTGGACGGCACTATTGTTCCCGCCAATATGGTCATTCCGAGCTTTTCCATCGTCGCTGGCCAGCCTGGGCGTGTAGTGGGAGAGCTACCTGATGGCGCGCATGAAGAATTCGAGCTGAGAGACCTGTATAAAACGGTCGGTAACAATCCGCAACCCGCGGCAGCTTGAACGAATCCACATTATCATGGACGGCATTTCATCGATCAGCGATAGAGCACTCATCACCCATGGAGCATCTCGCTGAATATCTTGAAAGGATACATTGAGGGAGATTATGGAAGGGATGTAATCCATATAGGAAACACATGTACGCATAGCTTTTCGAGCTCCGTGGAGTATCGCACGGCACTCTGATTGGCGGCTTTTTCGACACCCGGGGTCCGTCAGCCCTTGGCAATACTTCTTCCTGTATAGCGGATGGATTACTATTATCAACAATAGTCGCCGATTCGACTGACCGGATGACACCCTGTCAGCCACAAAGAGACCCGAGAACCGATCCGACGCATATCCGAAGTCAAAAGCAGAATTTACGGAAAAGAAGCAAGGTACTTCGGAACACAACGCCACCCGCACGGAAATACTACTAATACGAAATCATATATCTCCCTCGCTCTTCGTAGTATAATAGTGGCAAGGTTAGTAAGGGGGCACTCTCCTAGTCATGCAGCCTTAATCATATGATTATTAAACGTAGATTCCCCCTTGAGAAGAAAATAGATCTATTTGTTAGTCTTGGGGTTACAATAGTTCTATACTAAATTGCTTTCGTTGCAATACTTCGCGCATTTGTCATCAAGACCGTGACTTCACAGCCTATAATAATCCCAAATACAATATCACGGCGTTATTTGCTAATCCTCCGATTTAAAAACCGGGAAAGGATGGATAGATGTACTTCTTCAATAAGACAAGATATTGATATCACCAACATACTGTCCATTTAGCTTTCTTGAAGTTTTCGTCCGATGCAGTTCTGAGCAGGAATATATGTAGAGATTAAATATTCCAGCTAATGTAGGTGAAGGACTGGATTGTAGAATAAATACATCCCCATAAATGGAATTCCATGCTCATTGAAAAGTTTTTCGTTTCGAAAGAAAAGAGTCAAGAGTATCGTCACGATTTTTGCCCTTGATATGGTCTTCAAGCACAACTGTATGCCACATCATCCAATATCGACTCTTGGTAGCCGCAGTTCCATTACATTGGTTGAAATACAGTGTCACAACAACATCAGATATGGTACCAGTATTACCTCAATATGAGAAACTCGATAGAGCAAATAAACAATGTATTAGCTTACTACTATACGTCTTTGACCAGTTGAAGATATTATAGCTAGCATTTGTCCATGCTGAGTGGTTTGGATAAACGAGTCAGACGTGATTTTAGATATCTTCAATTGCACTTTTCTCTATGTATTATATTGTGCAAATACTGCTGCCTCTCACTCCTCTCCTTTATTCCATGCAATTGAGATATTCGCCGAAATTGGAAAGGCAGGTATCTAGTGATCGTCAGAAACCTATTGGAAATATCTATAACTTACGCTTGCTGACACTGAGAGGTTAGTATCAATATACATGTTAATACACAGCGAGATGAAAAACAATCTTACCTTCAACTCTCCATAATTGTTTGTAATGCATGCTGATGAACTGGGAAAAGATGTGTTTTCGCATGAATCCAAAAAGGCCGCAAGGACACGAGTGCCCATGAGAAGCATGAGTAGCCAAAATTAGGAGAATTGCATAGTATTAGCTTTCAGGATCTGTAATTACTTGTTTGCTTTATAAGTAAATTGGTTCTCAATTGCTCACCAAAGTTGAGGGAGATCTCACCCCTTTATATACATCGAATCGTGCAATGCATAATATATTAGGAGACGCTGAAGCGCTCTATGAATATCATATTATGACTCATACCTTTCAACGTAATATAAAATATTGTCTCTCTTTCCACGTAATATAAGAGGCTGTCTATTTTTCCTTCATTGTGAAAGACACTATCATTTTCTGATATAATATAAGGCACAATTATATTGCTAATAGACACATCTGTAGAATTATTATGTTCCCTTGTAATCTCCTGTGTCTAGCCACGCCCGCTATGCAGTTTACGTACAGTTACATCGGTGACTCGTTGCTTTGAGCGCAGCGTCATTCGGCAAACATCTGGCATATATAATATTCTGATGCTTTATGGGCCGTTATGGATTTTAGTAAACATGGAAGCACTGCCATATAATGTAAACTTTCCGTAATTTGTATTTCTCAGGAGAGGACAAGTCCCTCAGACGCAAATTATGCGTAGAACAACACATATCAAATCGAAACAAAGAAAGTTGACTTATCCTAGCAACCGAGGCTTATGCTCGAGATCCAATTGTGATCACATTAATAATTACAAACATTTATAATGTTTTGTACTTGGTTGTTTAATAAAATACATACGAACAGAGCTATTGTTGTGCGATTCTGCCCAGGAGTTGGCGCACGAATTCTCTAGTTGGTGGCGATTAGCACTTGTTAAGGCTAACCTTTACCGAGTTTCACGCAAAGCATTTTCGTTTAAACGAATGAAATTCGAATTGCTGTATTGAAGGCGTCGCTTAGTTATACGAGCTGATCCCTTGCTCGCGGTGCTGGCTGCTTATCTACAAGTCCCCTCATATTATTGCATCATTATTTGTTAATGCTGCAACCTCGCTTCTACGCCCCTTCCATTAGTGTCTATTCTGCAGTGGTAATAATCCTATCACTAGCACTTATGACGTTAAAGGCAAACTATTATTCGTTAGTTATTTCAACCTTAAAACCTCTATGAGGCACAACGTTTAGAATGATTTTGTAATTACTGATCAGTACTACAGCCTAGCTTAATTAGTTCACTTTCAAGGGTCCAAGGTTTTGTGATTACTGATCAGTAATTCGGCAATGCAGTCGACGAAGACTATCTCGAGAGCTGATTAATTGGAGATTTAGAATCGCTTAGGACTTCATGGTTCTGGATTTTCAATGTCTTGTAGATACGTCATGTAGGCACTCTCCTAGTAGAAACGTGACAAATTGAGGAAATTTCACAGGATTTGGGTAACTTCAGCTAGATAGCATGTGGCAATAAGCATAATTAGCCAAGTGATTGCCTACACAGGTAGACGTATATATATATCCATATCAAGTCGTTGTGACCCAGAAATATTCTACAACATCATCAAACTTTTGTATCAATCTATTCATCAAGGCTCAATTCGTTCAACTGCCTACAGCAAGGAAATTCAAAATATAAGCCATGTCAACTACCCAGGAAACAGTGTTAGTTATTGGTGGTACAGGCGCTCAAGGAGTGCCCGTCGTTAAAGGTATATCAACCATTTGCTTCTATTCATATTACGATTGCTAACGTTTTTACTAGCACTGGCATCGGGTCAAAAATATGCTGTGCGCGTTATCACAAGAAATCCTTCCTCAAAGGATGCCATTGAACTGGCATCAATTCCTGGAGTGACTCTCTTTGAAGGAAGCTCTTATGATGAACCAACTCTTCGCCAGGCGTTTAAAGGCGTCCAGTATGTCTTTGCCAATACCAATGGTTTTGCTATTGGAGAAATGGCAGAGATATATTGGGGCATTCGGATATATGAACTTTCTCGAGAATTTGGTGTAAAGCATCTCATATATGCAGCTCTCGAATATGCTACAAAACTTGGAGATTTCGATTCCAAATATCGCTGCGGCCATGTGGACGGCAAGGCCAAAGTTGCAGATTATATCTCTGCACAGCCTACGACTCCTATGGCTTGGACGGTTCTGACCTCGTGTTTGTATATGGAAGGACTCTCAGAGTTTTTGCAGCCTTTCCCAGATCCTCAGGATCCAGATACGCTTGTCTTCGCAGCTCCTCTGGGAGAAGGAAAACTGCCCCTCATCTATCTCGAGGACTACGGCCTTTACGCTAGATGGATTCTCGACACACCATCCAAGAGCAACGGTATCCAATTGCATGTTGCCACAGAAGATATCGCTTGGAAAGACCTTGCGGCTGATTTTACAGCGGTCACTGGTCGAAAAGCCGTATACAAATCCCTCACCTTGGACGAATACTTCAAACTCCCAATCTTTTCGAACCCGGATATGATTATGGGCCATTCCACCAACAAGGAGAATCCCACTCTATTCACTTTCCGTGAGAACTTCTCCGGCTTTTGGAATATGTGGAAGGATGATTTGACGAAGAGAGATTACAAACTTTTGGATGAGATTTTGCCTAACAGAGTCAAGAGTGTCAAGGAATGGATGGAGAAGACGGGATATGTGGCAAAGCCAACTTCTGTGCTTAAGGACTACCGCGATGGTTATGGAAGCTTCAAGGCTTAAGATGCTAATACTTTCAGCCTTGGAGATCAATGGCTAAAAGCAAACATTCGTTTACGGCCGAAAAACAAATTTATATCATAAACAATCTTTCATTAAAATAGTTTGCTAGTGGCGAAGCATTACATATACATTATAGAGAATTTATTTATAAACGCAGTTATATAAGTTCAAATAAGCCTCAAAGGCTGGTGCGATAAAGGGCTATACCCTAGCCAGCTCAATAACTGGATCGGATAAAGACATCCAAAAAGCAATAGAATTAGCTAACTTGGCTAAGTCAAGTGCAATCAAAACTAGATCACCTGAATCTCTAAATAGTAATAAAATTCAAGATAAAATTCCACATTGATGACAAGGAAAGATACCAATTACAGACGTATAAACCATTAATAGTTCCAATGAGGCAACCTTGCATTAGCTCCTCATAGAAGCGTGCCAATAGAAGCCCAAGTAAATCCGTTAAATGTATAGCTTACAGAAAAACCTTATACTGACCGAGCTCTGTCACATATTGTGGATTAGTATGATCAAGAGAGATTAAAAGCAAACGGCAGCAACTGCCAAACTCGGCTGGTTCGAGGAAGCCAAGAATTAAAGCGAGAACCAAGCCAAAAATAAACTAGAACAGAGAGGCTAAAGATATGTGGCAAAAGGGGAAGAGGAGCTGCAAAAGCAAACTTTGTTTGACTAAACTGAGTGAGTGGAGGGCATGAATTCATCCAGTTATATAATTATACCGAATAGATGATGGAGACAACAAAATAAAAATAATGTTACTTTAGTGAGCGGTTTATCTCTCTATACCTAGGAGCTTATAAGCGTTAATATTTTTTTGTTTTTCATTTAATACTTTTTCTCCGTCATAACAATTTTTTTTTTTGAGAGCACTTTGTGTTGTTTTTTATTTACTTGGCCGCTGATGCACACCACTGGCTTGGAACTGGGGATGAGCTGCTATTTAGTGGAAAGCCATTCTCTACTGACAAAAAGGCCCCGCCGGCCTTTTCGGTCCATATGTGCTTACTGAGCCCCAGAATAGAATCCGAGCCTATTTGCGCAAGTTACTACATATATTTCCCAGGATGCAAGCCATTCAACATTCGCGCTTCGGCACATGAATACACTGCCCACCTTTCTGTGCTAGCGTTTCGCCCCTCTGGGGGACAGCTCGTATGTACTGGCTGAGTCGCGGAACCTCGGCTCTAAGGCCGTTATAAAAGATTACTGAATGTCTAAACAAAGATGCCATTCCAGACTCATTGCAATCCGTCACCCGATCCCTAAAGTGTATTAGGTATCTTACGGTGTAAGCAGGGATAAATTCCCCTCAGTTTCATCTGCGGGAGATAGCCACTGTGGTCTTCTTGGGTCCCAATCCTACGTACTAAGGCTTGCGTGTATGAGTATTATGCACTCAGATTGGCCTGGCCATTGTCCGTGACATTTGCAATAGCAATAATTCGCTCGGCCGATAACTTTGTGGGCGTCTCGGTAGCTGCAGACAACTTAATCAGCTAGAATCGTGCTATGACATAGTCTCAAAGGATGAGGATGAATAAGTAGACGTTAGTTGTGTATAGAGTAAATAAGAAGAATAAATTATACGTTACGGATGGGCGTAAAATTTCCACCCAGGTAAATTGCTTGGTAGCCGCACCGTCTTCATAGCAGAAAAGTTGAAAAAATTAAGATGTACTGTATGAAAATGACAAACGCCGTTTCGTAACGAATAAATGGGGGTATCTCTACTGCAACTTGGGCAAAAACATTCTATCCATATCCCAAAACCTAGTTCCAGCTCCCAAATCAGCGGCGCCTGTCCGTAAATTTCCCTTTTCAAAAGAAAGTGATATATATGTTCCATATCAATTTGGAGGCGCACCTCCGGTGCCCCTAATAACATGACCTCGTTCGTTCTGTTTCTTCATAACTTCCACTAAATCCCAAGGATGACATTCAAGGACATCCATGTCTGCAGGCTGAAGCCAACCCAAGGCCTCGACGCCCTCAAAGCCCTTGTTCCATGGCTGTAAATCGCATTCGGCTGCTAGAGTCTCCACGAATTCACACAGCCTTCTTGCTTGAGATTTTTGAACCAGATCTCCTGGGTCTAGAGATGCGAGGGCTGGGCGGTTCGAGCCTAGCCACCATAGTCGACGCTTATCGTCGCCATTATTAGTATTATTATTGCAATTATTGTTCTTCCCATCGGAAGCCGACCCATCGTCTATGGATCCGAGTACATTTTTCCATTGTGTTCTCCGCTCGTCTTTCTTTGCTGCTTGGGAATGCCAGCTGATCTGTTTATTGGACCATGTATTTATTGGCCTGTTGGTGTCGATGCCCGTTGTCACTTGCATACTCAGATGATTCGGAGACCATCCTTCAATGATGAGATATAGCTTCCAAATTCCCCTATATTTAGCGTCCCACTTATGGTCAGGGTGGATAGGCCTGTGAAGCTTGTCGATGAATTCTGGTATCAAGGATAATTGCGCAGCATCGTCTTCGCCTTCGCCCTCGTCGGGGTGGAGGCTATGCATGCTCATAATCTCCGTTGGTACACATACACCAATTCGCCTTGCCGGCTGTGACACTCCGGGTGACAGAGTAAACGCATTCCCCGGAGGAAGCTTGGTAACTTGAATTGGGGGGAAGCACAAGACAATCAAGTCTTCAGGGGGAATCCAGTCAAAGGTGCGAAAATCAGGTGCGTGGGTGCAGTCTTTAACCCTTGAACCGGTGACGGCGCATGTCAAGTCTTGCCATTGGCGCATATAGTATGTTTGAACAATACGTCGTGATTCTCGACAGGTCGATAAGAGGATGTATACTGGTCGATAGCCAGAGTCGCGAGCCGTGGTGGCACGCACGCGGAATTCCTCGCTCGACCAGGAGGTAGCTAGATGGCGCTTGCGCTGGTGATTCAAGACGTCAAAAAAGTGCACACTCGGTTTTTTGGGAATTAGTTCAGCCCATATTCGATATCGAATTTCCGGCGGGAGCTGCTTAAATCGATGGAACGCTGGCTTCGTCGGTAGGCTGGGTCTCTGAGAGGCATCTTGCATTCGGTTAGGTGTAGTTGATTGCTTAATCTCTTCCTCAATCATGGGAATCTGGTCCAAGGCCCAACGAAGAAGTAGCTCGTGACGCTCCGATCTATCCAAAGCAAAGCGATAGGCATGTGTTTTGCGCGCAAAATCGGCAATAACATAGGTCCGTTTGTGAATAGACCTTAATCGTTCCCTAGCTTCCACCAGCTGATGATCTTCCTCTTCCGATTGGGGGTTACCAAGAGCATTCCTCCACTGTATCTGCTTCCTTGCATTCTCACATTCCTCTTCTGCTTTGCAGCGCTCTTCTCTTCTCCTGGTAATCTCGATGCTAGTTGGGCGGCAAATATCAGTTGTCGGTGTCCTTATCTTCTCAAATGGCCTCAAAACCTGTGCTCCTAGCAGCTGGGACAGTGCTGCGTCATAACCTGGCTGGCAAGTCTCAAGCCATTTGTCATATTCGTCATGCCTAGTAAACTCGTAGTTTAAGTATTCAATCCATGTTGCTAGCTTGTCTTGTCTGTCCAACTGCCTGCTGAATCCGGATGCAGACTTCTCAAATGAGTGAGGAAGCTCAAAGTTGTGACGCCCAAGTCGTTCGTTGAGCTCTTCAACATAACTGGGAAATCGCTCCGGCTCCCTAGATGATCTCTGGTGGGCACGAAACATCTGCCATCTTGATAGTTGCTTGCCGAAAACTTGCCACTCATCTGACTGGTCTTGCCAGAATGCTAAAATGTCGCGATACTGGCCGGGTGAAGAGATGATGCTGCGCAGGCGGCTCAGCGGATGTGACGGCCGACCTCCTTCGTTGACCAAGGCATGATAGGCGATGGTTTCTACTTGACGAGCCTGCATCAAGGCATCAAAGCCATGGCCTTGATCTGCCGACGAGGATGGACTTGACGCTTCAGACGAAGAGTCGTCCACGTCCATTATTCAGCCTTCCAGGGGTGCCAGCAGTGAAAGGTCAGATAGGATAAGACGAAGATGCTGAATTGGCAAGATGACAAAAGACGATAGGAAAACGAAAAAAAAACTATCGGATAGAGGCCCGAAAAGACCTAAACTGATAAGCACCAATAAAACGGCGTGAAAATACGAGACCGGTTCGGTCTAGGTGAGGCGACTTAGGCGAGGCGACCTAGGCGAGGCGATCAATCGACCCTGACTTTCTCCGCGGAGGGACGCTTCTGCCCGCCAGATCGAAAAGCAGCTCTCAAGCACGAGATGGCATCTGAATGTGCACTGCTTAAGACCGTCGAGCACGTGCTGAGTCAGATTCTACAGCGATTCTGTTATGGATGAAGCGACTGATGGAGTTTTGGTCGTGATGGGTGTCGGAATCGGAACCCTGCAGGCGAGGCTGACTAAGGCGACGGGCGGTATTCCGGAGTGACGTGAGGCCGATGAATCCTGCGACACGTGAGAAATGAAGTTTAAGAAATGAAACTGTATCACAGCACGTTTTGGCGAGGGGGGAGCAACAGAGAGAGAGAAGAAGCAAAAGGCTAAATCCCAGAAAGAGGTGTTCATTAATACCTACTACAGGTGCTACTTTTTAATTGGGCCAGCGTACTGAGTTGGGCTGGTGGACCTCCCCCCTTTCTGGACATGAGTGGACGAGCTGAAAACGACAAACGAAAAATAGATTGTCACTGTGACAAAACAAATAATTCCAGATTTGGCCTCTCTGCGTGGCTGTTTGGGGCTATGGATGGCCGCAGATCTCAACGGCTCGTTCGCCGGGCATTAGTCTGCATGGAGGCGTTCTTGGCTATCCAAGGTAAGGCACTTTCGTGATTCCAGGCACGTTACATGTTTTGATGTCGTTGGTCGTCTTCCGCGCTGCGATATGCGACCGTAATTCTTCTATTGCCAAAGACGAGTCATGCGTTTGTTTGGTGGAAATATTGAATGAATAATCTCGGCGTTTGGAGTGGAATCTAAGGCCTCTTTTCGTCGTGATGACAGCCGTCATCATCGGAAATATTACAGTGCGCGAGGATATATTTCCTCCGCCACGGATTCAGCTCCAAACTTCACTCACGAACCATCGGGAACAGTGACAAATCCGAGAGATGGCTGTTCTTAATTAAGTTTGTATAGCGGAAAACATGCTAAACGGACACGGCTCCATCTCGATTACTCAACACTGCCCGTGACTGCATTCGCGCCCAGCCCAACCCGAAGCAAAAAGCGTGATTACTATTCACATCAAATTCAAGCAAACACGGCATTGTATGTAACGCCATTTCCCTCTGCTGTCTCCCTCTTCATCTGTTTCACTTTTTAGTCAAGTTCACTGATGAAAAAATCCACCACCTTTGGTCCAGACTCTCGTAAATCGTCGTATAAATCGAAGTGGTTCTTCCCCGATATCACAAACAGTTCCTTTGGCTGCCTCGCCCCGTCGATGGCTGTCTGGCTGTAGTGCAGCGTCTGCGCCTCTGATCCTGCGACCATCAATAAAGGCCTCGGCGCTATCAAATGCTGGAAATTGAATGAGTCGTAACTGATCATCAGGTCGTAGCTCTGGGGAGGAACTTTGTGGGTACTCCTTGCGTGTTTGCCGCGTTCGGTGCCATAGTAGGCTGCCGCATCCCTGAAGAAGGAATCTGGTTCCTGTTTGACCTTGGAAGGGTCTGTCTCAAACATGACAGGCGCATCAGGCTTCGATGTTGGGTTCTTTGCAGCATTGGTGCGCCATTGGCCTGCGACCTCGAGGGCTGTGGCAATAGCCTGAGGGTTCTCTCTCTTATATGGATGAACGCTGGCGTTTCGTGTCATGCGGCCCACGCAGGCGGCACTCACGGTCGCGAGGCATTTGATGCGACTGTCTGACTGCGTAGCGTAGGAAGCATAACCCCCCGAGGCGCAGATGCCCAGGAGGCCGATCCTTTGAGCGTCCACTCTGCCGTTGAGAGTCGTCAAGTAGCTGACCGCCGATTTGATATCCTCCACTCGCTGGTGGGGGTCTTCCAGTCCCCGAGGCTCACCACTGCTTTCTCCCTGATACCCGGCGTCAAAGACGAGGGTGTAGAATCCGGCCTTGGAGATGAGTTTGGCATACTTGGTCGATGTCTGCTCTTTGACTCCTGTCATCGGATGACTGATAACGACTGCTGCCCCCTTACGATTCGGTGACCCTGACTCTGGCGCAAAGAGCTCGGCGCATATTTGTAGCTGAAATGAGGGAAAGAAGACCTTTGTAGGAGGCGTCTCTGTCTCTATGAACGACAGCATTCCTTTGGCTGCTCTATGTGCAAGAACTTGATAGAATTGTCGATGAAAATAAGCACTTTGAAATTCGTTTGATAAAGCATCTAGATTCTAGAATGTCAATATTGTCTTGGCACCCCAAAGACTACGGTTGTTCTGCTGCTTCGCTACGTTTATGTGACGTCGGCGGTGCCCGAGCGGGACGTGTAAACTTTCTGGGCGGTTTCGAATAGATTTCCGCTTTCGACGAGACTCATTTAAGGTTTGCACCACCACCCCGCTATTTCACAGTGCCAAGAGTGTGTATCAGATGGTATAATATGATTGCCGTTTTAATCATTGATCGATCTGTAGTACGAAGCACTTAATAACGGCGGTGGTCTGAGTTAGATAGTAGGTTTGATGACAAGCTCCGAGTCCGGGTTATTGCCCGCCGAACTCCACTCGCGCCGGTGCCCCACAGTTCTCGGAGGATATCTTTTGCCTCAAAAGGCTTACAGCGTTCACTGTTGGCGGAATTAGAAGACGAGCTAGAAAAATGAGATGTTCTAGTTAAATACCTGACTTCATCGGAATACGGGGGACATGCAGATAATGCAGTTGCTAGGATTGAGTGTCCATGCTACGTAGATATAGAGAGCTATCTAAATAGCACCCCGCTGTTCTATCTCTATAGATCCGGCCTCAGCTTCGCTTGTGCTTATGGTTGGAAGTGGAGGGCCAATGAGTTGGACATGGTATCAAACATCAATTTTCTCTTTTCCAAGAACACCTGAATGTCTTCCGGGGAAGCACCGTGAAGGCTGCCGACAATGATTTCCTCTTTGCCCGAGGCAAGCGCGGCATATGCTTGTTCAGTAAACTCTGCGAGCGGCATGCCTAGGGCACGGCCGCGCTCAACGCCCATATAATCGTGGAGTTCAGCTAATTGGAGTGAAGGAAGGAAGAAATTGTTAGCTTGGCTGCATCATGGCTATGATGAGGACAGGAGAGAGGTGAGTGTAAAATAGGGGCTTACTTTGCACAGCTGGAGGCAAAATTTCGATAAATTTGACCTTTGAGAAGCCTTGGTGCTGTCTCCGAAGAGAGTCCCAGAAGGATCGGAGGGCGGCCTTGGATGCGCTGTATGCTGGCAGCACAAATGCGGGGACCAAGGATAAAAGTGACCCAGTCACGATCAAGCTGGTAGGATAGTCTTTCTTCTCGAGATGCGGCAGAAACTTGATGGTGAGATTCACGGTGCAAATATAGTTGACTTCAAATTCGTGGTGGAAAGCATCAAGATCGATCTCAGCCGGCCGAGTAAGCTTGGCTTGGGTCTGGGTTCCTGAGTTGAGGAAGACGCAGTCCAAGTCGGGGTATGTTTCGACAACCCTGGGACAATTCGCCTCTATTTTAGCATTTGCTTATACCTATATAATGACCGCAGGGGGCTTTGGCTTACTTGTTCACGAAGGCATCGAGGCCGGCTCGGTCAGTAATATCATATCTGATAGCACTGGCACGCTCCGAGCCGTGCTTGGCAACAAAAGCGTCGAGCCGTTCCTGACGGCGACCAACGGCAATGACTTTGGCGCCCTCCTCAATGAGCTTGTCTGCCATGGCTGCGCCGATACCAGCAGTGGCACCGACGAGTAGGACGCGCTTATACTGGAAAACCATTTTAGCTGAGTAATTGGGTCCGAGATTGAGTTCAATGTTTGTTTGTAGGTTGATTTGGACGAGTTCGAGTCGTAGTCCAGTCTCCCAAGCCGTGGAGGAGTGCCCTTTTATACGTCAAGACAGCCATCGGAATTAACCTGTAGAAGTCGCAAATACCGGACTAGGCTTCTCCATTCTGTATGTCATTGCGTTCTGTCGCTTAACAAAGCATCGAATTCAGCGTATGCCAGTCCGGTGCATTACGTCTCCCCTTGCCTGTATACCGGAACGCTAGCTTTATAGGGTCCTAAGTATCAATGGAGATTGCACTAGTCTGTCCACGGCGGACTTGAGCCCGCATGTACGATAGATTATTATACGCGACGTTGGTAGAGAGAGGGTGACATGATCTTATGATTCGAACCCCCCTGTGCCTAGAATCTTCCTCGGCATCTACACCAAGCATCATTATCGTGTATTTTTAGTGGAAACAGACCCGCAGATCTAACACTCCGGAACGCTAGCCCCTATAAGCCTAGCTCCCGCTGTTAACATCTGGTCCATCAAGCAATACACAGCACTAGCATCCGCTGAAGTTGGTGCGTTTAGTGCCTCGATGCATGGAGATCGGTCCGGCGTTTTGGTTGCCGCATTCTCCGGCGCGAACGTTAGCTCCGAGAGCGACGACTCTCCTGGCCTCAGGAGCTGGAAGCTGCAATAATGAAGCATCTTCTCTTCACAAGGACGACTGCATGGAGCGTCTGCAATAGTCGTTTAGCGCCTTGATGCTCTGATACTTACGCAATTAGTCATTCTCTTCAATATCGGCTCGCTTTCCCCTCATGGTTTATCGAGGACCCTCCAAGGATTGCTTGCCGTGCAGGAAACGCAAGCTCAAGGTGCGATCTCCATTTTTCCGCATTTTTTCCTTTATGTGGTTATATATCCGTATAGCCTTGCCAGATCTCTCCGACTAACATCAGCGTGGGGATACATTAGTGCGACCTGCGTAAGGATGGATGCGGCCAATGCCTGCGGGCCAATATCTCGTGTTTTGGCTACCGGGATACCAATGATCTCATCTTCCGCGACCAGACACGCAGCGTCCAGCGGAAGATGCTGGCGTCCAAAGCAACAACAGTATCTCTGCAACTTGGAGCTCTTAATCATGTGATTTTGCATAATTCCGGCCATCTTTCTCCGCAGCCCCAGCCAGCTTGGAATGTTCGTGCTCGTCATGACTTCTTTGCTCACTATGTGTTCGGCCTATCCAGCAGTTATGATATCTTGCCTGCTTTGTATGAGAAGGCAAAACCGGGGGACCACTTATCTGTCAGCGTAGATGCGGCCAGCCTAGCTTTCTTTGCGAACAATCACCCGACATCTTCACCAGAGCTCCAGCGGCTAGCTGCCGAAAATTATATGCTCGCTCTGCGGCAGATCAACAAGGCTCTATCTAGCCACGAACTTGCTAGTGCTGATTCCACACTGCAGTCAGTGCTACTTCTCGATCTTTATGAGAAGATAATGGGCCGTGACCTCATGTCAGAGCAATCTTGGATAGCCCACCTTAACGGCGCTTTAGCATTAATCAAGGCGCGTGGCTATAATGATATGACGAGAAGCGAAGTCAGTAGAAAACTAGCAAACAAACTTTTCACGACCCTTCTTATCAGTTGTTACATTGCATCTCAGCGGATACCGGAAGGCATCGCGGAGCTGGGTCGGAGACTTGACATGTTTCACGACAAGGATGACGCCAAGTGGCGGCTTTCAAATATGAATTGTACGATGATCAATTTCCGAATCGATATTGCAGAGGGAAAGTTATCCAAAAGCGAAATTGTCGCTCAGGCTCTGCAACTCGAGGACGCCTATCGCGAGATTGAAGATACTTCATCACAGAGATGGCAGCCTAGGCATGTAATGGTCTCGGAGGATGACCCGGACCGGCCCTTCATCTTTGGAGATCACTATGACGTTTATAGAGATCACTTTACAACGCAAGTACGCAACACAGTTCGAATAATGCACCTCCAGCTTCAATTCTACATCCAAAGGGCTTTGGCCGGCGACGAGTCTCAAGAAGCTACCCGCATTCGCTCAGAGTCAAGCGCCCTTACGGAGCGCTATGCGGAGGAAGTCTGTGCCACAGCACCTCAGTTCCTTCTCCCAGATGTCCATCCGAACAACTGCATCCCTTTCACGCCTGTCCAGACTCTGAAATGTGGTATCCTCCTCCCGGCCATGTTCATAGCTGGCAGTGCAACGGCGAACCCTAATTTACGCCTCTGGGTGATTAACACGCTCAAGTTTATAGCTACATCTGGTCCTTTACGCGCCGCATCGGTGACAGCGGAGATGTTACAAGCGGATCCGGGGCTCGATTTCAGATTCATGTATGCGAAATTAGGAGGGTATGCATTCACTTCCTAAAGGTGTCCTTCAACAAGCGATGAATATATAACACGATACCTTCTTTAGTCTCAGCATCATCTTCAAATGCCACGGCAACATCGACTAAGAGTTGGATATGTAGGCTTTGCGGTTTCTCCGATAAATAAACTACGCTACCAAGGATGCAGCAAGCATAACAAGCCCTCCGAATCCATCTATCCCCGAGCACCACTCCTCCCAGCTTGCAGCGCTCCTCGGCTGGCCCCTGGTCTCCAAGCATTTATACGGCAACCAAGCATCATTGCAAGACAGCTCACGGTCATCCAACCTGACGAGTCCACCGTGCGTTGCCAATCCAAAGGCGGCTTTTGCTCCCGTCTCTCTCTGCCCCGCGGCCTTCCACACAAACTCATCGCCTGCTTCCCACAACTGCTTCTTTGCCGGTAGTGGAGCCAGGACGAGGTCGGAAGGCAGATCACACATGGCCATTGGCTCAAAATAAACGAGCATATTCACCACTCGGTATATTATTCCTAGTCTTTGTATAGTTAGCCTATTAATATAGAACGTTTGTTATGATGGAGCGGACAGAGGTATCCAACCTTCGCCTTGATTCTCTAAATATCCACTCTTTCCAACTAATTTCCAGTCCATTGTTGCAATGTGCGCACTCTGTATGAAACGTTGCATCGTCAAAGCTGTTGAATCGTTGAGCTGTCACCTACGATATATTCTTAGAGCCAATCCAATAAAAGAAGTGAGAGTATGACTTACAGTCACAGCTTTCAGCAATAAACTGTCAAAGTTGTTATAATCTGTCGCTCCTTCATCCAGTCGTATGAGTATGTAGATGAGGAGTGCTTGCATGGCAGTGAGTAGTTCATATTTGCTCAATTTTACATACTGAAAGGTTTATGTTAGCCTCTTAAACTTGTCTTTAGAATCTCAGGCTATCCAATGTACCTCTTCGGACAGACGTTCACACTCCATCCGTACGTTTTTCCAGAACAGCTTTCGACTTGTCTGGATCCCGGTGCTGATCATGTGAATCAGGCTGAGGCAATTTGTAAGTGACTCCATGTGGACATTTTCGTCATCAGATGTTATCATGCTAGGGTGGATAAAAGGCGGAAGGGTTTTGGAGCGCAGCAGCATCAACGGATAGGATTGTAGCGTGTGGGAAATTAGATTGGAAACCCTCTGGGCTGCAGTCTGTGTCCTTGGTCGACGGATCATTGATCGGACAGCGCCTGGTGCCGTTGGTATAGAAACGGTTAGAGATGACAAATCCTGCTCTGCTCGGGCCCTTGTATCTGTCTGGAGCGTAGAGCGATGAACTGAAGATGGCTGCTCTGATAAAAGGCTTGAATTGTTGGTATTGACTTGGGGATTCAAAAGGTCTTCATTAGGGTCATCCAAATGGAGATAGTCTCCTGCCAGGTCTGCGAAGCCCAGTTGCGGCATGAACAAGGCATCGTCGAGACTGATATTACCACTATTGAGACTAGAGGAATCCACTACCAATGACCTTGTCGGCTTTTGCCGTTCAATAAAGACGCCTTCACCATGCGGGGCCTCTAACACTGGAGCTCTGGGTGTCTTTGCTGGATATTGGCATTCAATGCCCTTGGCTATGCATCTTGAGCACTTAGGCTGCTTGGAATCGCAACCTGCCTTACTCTTCGCGCAAGAAAGACATGATCGACGCCTAGAGGTATTGCCAGCTCCTCGAGACCGGCAGTAATACCCATGTCGTTTGAATGTCGACTCTATATCCCCGGAGCGTCAGCATGTGACACAAAGTCGAGTTCAAACGGTAGCTCACCCTTATTAAAGGGCTTATTGCATTGCCCGCACCGCAGAATGAATTCCATATCACCCAATCACCTTCAAAGTAGAGCTAGAGCAATTCTTGGGAGCTGTTGAGCGGGATGCCGTCGTTTTGTCGTTTTGAAATGTCCGTGCTGAATAATAACATGGTCGAGTTCAGCATTAGTAATGCCTTGGGAGAAATACATAGTGCCCCTGATAACACAAGGCACTAGGGTGCTTAGGTTGACGTATGTGCTCCATACTTACCCGAGGAATAGGGGTTCATCCTCTAAAGCTGGTAGTTACTCATCTAGGCAATGTGCTATTTGGATGCTGTTCGTATTTATGATGCCTACTATACATGACTACGGAGCACATATCGATCGATATAGATAACTTGCATCTGATCATAGCATATGTAACAGTTTTGCTAAAGAAAATGGAAATGTGCAGCGCTTATAAATCGCACTACCTGCTCTATTTCAATTTGGAGCAAGCCGCCGGGCGGAACAAATTGTAACGGGGCATTTTTGTAAAACTCCCTAACCTTGCTTCAACCACGCTCGCCTTGACAAAATTGTAACACTTGGTCATCAGCTCGTAGCCACTCTAACAATGAATTTCTTATATATAAAGTCAAGTATACCTCTTAAACAGTCACTTCTCATCATTGAACATTCTTCTTGATTATCATCATTTACACGCCTTGCCATCATCATGACCGCAGCTCTCTCTTTTCCGTCTCCGACTAAAGGATGGCACAACAAGGCACAGCCATCTACACTCCCCACTCGCCCCGAGCTATCTGCCAAAGGTAAATCTGTGATAGTCACAGGAGGAGGCACTGGCATTGGCGGAGAGACGGCCCGCTACTTCGCTGAAGCAGGTGCTTCGAGAATCGCCTTGCTGGGCCGTCGTGCGCAGCCACTTCTCGATAACAAAGCTTTCATCGAGAACAAGTTCCCTGGTGTCGAAGTCATTACTGTGTCTACAGACATTACTAAGAAGAGCGACGTGGATGCGGCATTCTCCCAATTCGCCGGCAACGGGCAGATTAACGTTCTCATCCACAGCGCAGCTACAGTTGGGCCCAAGGAGGGCGTGGCAGATGCGGACGGCGACAGTTACCTCGAGACTATCCAAGAAAATGTTTCCGGTGCGCTATGGCTTGCAAAGGCATTCCTTCGTCACGCGGCGCCAGATGCAGTCGCCGTCATCATTAACTCGTGGGCTGCACATCTAAGTCTCAGCGATGTTTTCTCCTCGTACAGCGTCGCCAAGCTAGCTGTTTTCAGGCTCTGGGATACCATCGCCGTTTCGAACCCAAATTTGAGCATCTTTCATACTCAGCCCGGCGTGGTACTCACTGAGATGAATCTACGTGTGGGAGGCGCTGCCAGCTTCAAGGATATCAAGATTGACGATGGTAAGTGAAATGCTATCAAGGCTAGACATTACTATGGAAGCTTATCATTTTTATTTAGTTTCCCTCCCGGCAAGCTTCAATCTTTGGCTTGCGAGCCCTGAAGCCCGGTTCCTAAGGAACAGGTTTGTGTGGTGCAACTGGGATGTGGATGAATTAAAGGCCCAAGCCAAAGAAATCGAAGAGGGGAGGAAACTGAGCATTGGGATGGTGGGATGGCCATTTGGTAATGTGTATATGCGCCCATGATATAGCATTAAATTAGTATAGAGATGCAACTCTCTACTTTCTCACTTGTTTCCGGCTACACTATAAGACTTCTAACTAGCATACTCAAACTTGGCACAATTATCTACTAATAAACCAAACCAGAGAATCTCCAACAAGTACAAAGCAATAGACTATCAATCTAGCAACCGAACAACCGGGCCCAACCAAGTATCATAATCTTCGATTAGTGTAGCATCGCCACCCAATCTCAGTACGCTAAGGAACCATCTGTAATCACCACAACCTAGCGTGACATTTGCGCCGCTGTCATCTGTGACTTTTAAACCTTTACCTCCAAGGGAAATGCTCTCGGGTTGCGTCAGTCCTTTCACTGTCCGGAGGTTGCCATAGCTTGGCTCTCCAAAGAGAGTCGACTTAGGCTGGTTAGTAGAAGGGAGATATGTATAGTTCGATGGCAAGGTGAAATTGGCAGCATTGAAGTGAGCCTTTAAAGTTGTGTTTGCCGGGACAACATCCACCCTCGTTAGGTTCGTGAATTGCTGGATATGTACACTGAATGAATATTGCGTAGATGAATTTACAGCGGAGAATCCATCGTTGTAATTACTTCCACTGTCGTCTGGGAATGAGAGCCATGGAAGACCTGGATATGTCGGAGTAGCATTTAGATAAGTTATGTAATCCATGTTGTAGGGAGAGAAGCCCGGACCGATATACGGGATGCTGAGGTTGGCCCCAGACTCGGGAATCACATCAATATAACCCGAAAAGAGGGGCAACCTGCTCACATCAATTGCAAGAGGTGGGTAAGACAACCGTATAGGGATCTCCGTAGCCTCACCGGGCTCGAGCTCGAAGGTAGGGGTTGCAAATTCTGCCGATCCAAAATTGGCGATCTGGGCCACTTCTCCGTAACCGACGTTTTCATGTGTATAACCCGCTCCACGGTGGCCAAGCGTGTATGTCTGAGTAGAATTTCCGTTGTTCTCAACCGTGATGCTGACCATGCCGAATGAAGTGCTGTTGTTATCTGTGACGGCTAGCTGTCCCGGAGAAACACGGGTGGCTGTTGTAATAGCGTCGTATACATTAACCAAGCCAGCTCCCTGTTGAGCAGTTGTCGCTAACAAGGTCTTATTCCATGCCCAAACGGTTGGTTGGGCTGTAGTTTGCAGTGCGGTCAAGATTTCGTCGACTGACCAATCAGGAAACTGGGATTTGACGAGCGCGAAGCAGCCAGCAAGGTAAGGTGTTGCCATGGACGTTCCAGATATAACACCATAGCTGCCAATGCTTTCCGGGAATGTGGACAAAATATGGCCTCCTGGAGCCGCAATCTGCGGTTTGAGCTCATATGTAAGCCTAATGGGCCCCCAGTCGCTATATGAGTCCACTATTCCGCCTACACTCTGCTTAGGGTTGATATATGTTGAGTTACCAAAGAACAGCTTATATTTCCCATATCCCCCAGAAGCCTCGTAGTTGTTGGAAAATGTATCTGAATCCGGCTCTAGCACGGTGTACGCTTGAGTAGACCCGTTGTTAAATCGGTATGGCAAGATACTCTCATAATCCTCATCATATGGATTTGTATTGTTGCCGTAAAATCCAAGTAGGTAAGGCGGGACTGTGCTACCGCAGCATGACATGCCTGACAACGTACAAGACGCACTAACAGACAGAGCGATGACGGTGGTGCTGAGATTCCCTGATTTTTTAATATTATCGATAACCTCTTCCCAATCGATCGTATCACACGCATCGCCCGGAATTAAATAGACATCAAGTCCTTCTGTTGCTGAAATTGGATGCGTGTTTGAGTAGTGGATTTCTGCACCATACTCATCTGTTGCTGTATAGATCAGTGGGTAGTTCGAGTTGGCAATCGAGGCAACTGCAACAACACTTGAAAGTTCGCCAGGGAACGTTTCGATGTAGAGGTCGTTTGCGTACAATGAACCTGATGCGTCATTTCCCATGGCGACAATAATGGCAACGCCAGCACTCTTAATTTGTTGCGCAATCGCTGTCACCGGGTCATACGATGGCAACGCTCCAGTCATTCCTCCGTCAATTGACAAAGACATACTGATAATGTCAACGCCATCTTCAAAGGCTTTGAGCATCGCCTGTAAGACTAGATCGGTGGTACCCCCCTCTCTTGCTCCTCCACCTAAACCGCAGCCAAAGATGCGATAAGCATACAGAGATGCCTCAGGGGCGACGCCAGATATAGGGAAGCCATCGGGGGCCTGTAATGGGTCCATCCCAATGATGCCTAAATAGTGTTTGTTAGCCACTGCCTGGTTGTCATAGCTTTGGATGTTTCTGCTTTACTAACCCGCCACATGTGTCGCATGGTCTGACTGAGAACAATCAGAATACGGATCGTCGCTGTCAACTAATTTTCCTTGATCTGTAATGAAAGAGTATCCGCCGACAATTTTTTTACCACTTCCAAAGCCTCCGCCAAGAGCAGGGTGGTCGTAATAAACGCCAGTATCAATGAAGCCGATACTTACTCCCTTTCCTTTGATACCTAGTGCATGGGCTTTGTCGACACCGCCCATTCGTAGAGTAAATCCCAGATCCTCAGAGACATCTCCGCGGCGTGTGAGTGGCAAGCCATCGCTTGGTACAGCGATAGATCTGCTGTTAATCGGAGGGATATTGTATTGGACAATATCGGCTACGCCAACGACGCCGGGTATTGCGTCAAGCCGCAATTTTGTTTCGTTTAAGTCACTGTCATCGGGTATATCGATGGCAATGCCGGTGAATATCCCGGGAGTACTAAATGTACGCCGGATTGTATAATTGATGGCGCTGGCACTCTGTGTGAACGCATCCAGAGTGGTTGCTTTCTCATCGAGTTCAATGATCAAAGCCCCGCCTGCTTTTTTAGAGGAACCTGCCACAAGAGCCGCTGCCAGAGGGAGAAAAAGTGACTGTAAGAGAATCATAACTGAAGTCGCATTCCAGGACAAGCATCAAGAGGGAGTAGCTTATCTTAGGAACATTGGCTGCTAAAAAAAAGATCAGAATTGCGTGCTCCGGATGCCCTCTTATATGTATTTGCCTGCTCTGAATCCTTTTCTTCATTTTCACTCATATACATATACAGTATACATCTTAGCGACACATGCAATTCACAACTACAGAATAGGAATAAGTCTGTTTTCCAGATTCTGTATCGTGAATGATTTCGTGACCCATCCATTGCCGTTCTAAGCGCACACCTGCAGATGTGTGGACAATTTCGGCAGCTGCAAAAGCACTGAGTTTCCCAGACCATTCGAGAACGCTCTACAATTTCGATCCTAGCATGGATTGCTGCAAGATGAGGTAAATTACATGGACGTAACGTCTCTATGGGAAAGATTAGCGTTTGCCAAGTCCCAGGATTTGGGTGCGTGATATTGATGAATCCAGAATTTTGCGATAGGTAGCAATTAAATGATAAGACTATATACAGTAAATGGGGCAAGATACGACGTTTAGTATGTCAGCGCAAAATATTGGTAGACGAAAGCGGGGAGTATTAACACCCTTTGGGAGTACTGACACCCTTTTTGTCTTTTTTGTGGAACAACCAGGCAAGGTTTATGCATTAATGTGAGGGGCTCAAAGCCTTGAGATATTAAAATACAAGCAGTTTATGCGGTGAAGAGGAGACGTAGTATTATGATACAATATTCGATAGGAGCCATATGCATAATCTATATTACATTTCTTCCTTTTTATTTTTTTTCTCCGATAACACCCCTGGCTCAACTTATGTCAGGCTAAGCTTTTTGTAACTTCCGACGGCATGATTTGAATCAACTTGACTTCATAAAACTAGTAGGTTCTCAATATTCGGTTTTTCATTCAGCGGGAGAAAATAATAGTTATGACCCCTTCGATAGTATTTGAACATTGAGATTGATCTTTCTTAGATCATATTAACGCTGGTTTGTTGTTGACATTTCAAGTATAAAACTGCATATCAGCTCCTCTAATATCCATTCTGGCTAGTTCCAGAGGCTCTGTAGATCTATTAGTAAATTGAGAAAATGGCAACTTTTACTTTTAATGTCTCATCTCTGGCTGTATAATCATTAGGTCGCTTAGATGTTATATATCTGCAAGTGGTATAGTCTGTTTTATATGCCTAATTTGACTACTCCTGTAGATGTTAGTAGGTTGTCAGGGATCATAAAATTACCTCATGCTTAACTGGCTAGGCGTTTTGGAACCTGTGGGATATTAGAAAGTGTATGATTCTCAAAACAAGTATGCTGGTTAACAAGGAGTCATTTTGTCTTGTATTTGCCAAGTTTCACAATATATGAGTTTTCTTCAGTCAACTCACGGTTGGAAATATGCCATAGAAGAATGTTCAACATGCGTTTTATCAAGTCTGCAAGTTTGGTATGGAGCTAAAAAATAATACCTTATTTGTTACCTTGCCAAACAAATGATTAATTTACAAAGCTTTCGATATCACTAAGCTTCATTTGAATCGGGATCAGCCCCTACACTCGCCAGCAGATCTGTGCCATTGCCGTATCATATCATTTACAGTGTTTCGTAAAGTAAATATATCTCTAGATATCTCTCTTTCTCGATAACTCAGCCGTTACACGCGATGCCAATCTGAAAGGAGGAGCGCTTACCCAATGTCCCTTAGACAGACAGGCACGGTCAGGCAAAGCTTTTGTTCTTCTCCAACAAGGAGGAGATGAAAGATTGAATATATCACAAGCGCCAATAGGGCCAAATATAAGAAACTAAAATCTTTTTCTAATTGAACAAAAATGGTTGATCAGTATGGAGCCGTTCATAGATTTGCTGTATCCGCAGTGGCAGTAACGCTTATGATACAATTCACATTATCCAGCATTATGTCTCTACTTGTTTGTTTGCCGCTGCAGGCGGCTAACAATTATCACTACCGTAAATCCAAGAGAAAGCTGCCATTCTTCTAGGAATGAGTCATACCTATATTTTTTGGTTAAAATCGCTTGATCTCTAGATTACCAAGTATAATAGGAGCAAAGATGTTGCCTTCTGTCGAAAAGTTGGTCAGCTAATCCAGCTCAATCCACTCTTAAACACCTTACCATTTTCAACATTTGTCTATAGCAAGCACTGTTTACTTAAAATTCATTGAGAATACTGCTAGATTAGCGCACTACTGCCATCAATCAGCAGTTCAAATGGGTTGAAGGGGCGGCGATGAAGTATATTTACTTTTCATCTATTCTCGTCAGCAAATGGCGTATGGAGGCAAAAAAAAAAAAAAACTGGTGCCAATATATTCCTTCTGTTTTACGCATACACTAATGGAAGAGTGTATTTTCAAATCGTTTGCGCATTTTTCATGCCCATTCAGACATGATTACTCCAAAGCCTCATTTAAGCTCGAATAAAACTATAACTCATGCTTATAGGTAAGAAGCTTTCAGTATATAATACCACGGCTATTTACAATACAATTTCTATGAAACGCTTATGTGTTTATTTTGAATTTGATACGTTTTCCCATCTCGCTTATCTACTTCGTCTGCATACAGTATGTGCAAATAATTCTCGATATTGTCGCAATACGAGGCCCTAGATAAAGCCCACAGCTATTAGTGGGGCTTCGCTATCGCCTACTGTATGTGGAAGATGCACTTCAAACACAAAATACCTACTACTAATAGTTTACTCATTAACAAGTGATAGGCGTAACTTTTCTCGGTATGGTCATGTGGAAATTGCAAGATGGAATTTCGCAGACATGGGGGACAATACCGGGTCCCTAACAAAGGTCCACCCATACCCACCTAGACAATGAATGTTGCATTCATGTTTGTAATACTCCATATGGACTGCATCCTTGTCTTTGGTAGCGTGCATATGCATTTTCCTAGTCTAATTCTGGCAACCGGCGCCCGTAGAGCGCCCATGAAGTGACTTACTCTCCTCGTTGGAAAGATGGGCCTTGGTTTAAGAAGCTTTCCCAGCTTGGTTACTGCCCAATATCCGTAAATTCCCTTTCGCCATTGTTACGAAGCATCACAAAATGCCGAAGCCACAGATAAACCAGTTCTGGATATGGACTCTATCCTCTGCAGCAGTTATTGGGCTCCTGATAATAGCATTGCCTGCGCTGCAGTCTTTGTTGATGGGTTTGCCTATCAACTCATCGAAACATCTAAACGAGGGCGGCCACCAGGACACACAACGCACTATTTACAACCCAAGTGCTGATGTTTTACGTGGCTCCGGTGCTTCTAGAGGAAGCTCAAATTTTCTCTTCGAATTTCTCGAACGCCCTGATATCGAGTCGCTTGACAGCGCCGTTGATGGAGCATGGAACCAAGCGATGAACACTCCTCTGGGTGGCTTTCTCTTGGTTCGACACAATGAGACGTATAGCCAAGGTTGGGGCGTCAGCATGTTTCACAGTATCCATTGCTTGGGAATACTGCGCTCTACAATGCAAAACTACTTTGGTCTTGCCCCAGAGAATGGTGGCCATGCAGCGCATGCACATGGTCAGCGCGATGGTGCAACCATTCACGTAGGCGAAAGAAAGCATGTAGAGCACTGCCTAGGATACATCGGCCGAGTTCGTTGCCTTTCCCTTGTTCTATTCTAAATCTACAGCTCTCAATTTATGAACGTCTGCTAAGAAATTAAAATTCTAGGCCCTGCTATGCAATGGCGACGACACCCTGGAGCCACCATTTACAAAGTATGATGCCGAGGGCAACATACTCCTAAGTGGCGTCAATGGTCAAGGACATCAACATTCTTGTCGTGACTCGACGCTGGCTTGGAAGACTGTGCTTGAGGCTGAGGAGAACCCTGTTCAATCTTTCGATTGGTCTCCTGGAGCTACAATTCGGAGTGTGTTTGGGAAAAAATAGGCATAGGATCATACGTATGACAAAATGGACGGAGAATCACTTACGCAGTAGCGAAGAAAAGGTCTTGGCTATTAATAATACGGGCACTAAAGCAATGTGTACAATAAACTTTCTACAGTTGCAGCTGTAGATATCATTATTCACAAATACATACAATCTAAGTACATCTAATCTTTATTTCACTCCAAGTGACTTCATACTAGCGTTTTATTTATGTCTTTTGGCTTGCGTCTCACAGCGCAAAGGTCAATCAATGGAAATGGTCAACTCTGTAATCTCCCGGTCTAGGGAGCAGAGTGTGATTAGTGTCTGGAGTAACCATGTGCTCCATCATCCAATCATGTAGGGTCTCGAAATCACGGCAGGTGTGTGTACGACTGAATTCAGGATCAGTTCCGCCATCATCGCCAACCCAGAAGAAGGGAACCAGCCCAACGTCGGAGGTGCACATGAGTCGTTGGCGTAGACTGTCTATGCAGTGGTCTAGAAGGAATCATCCCGTACTTAGCATGCTTACCCCAGTCAAGACTCAATGATATATGTTTATGGGAGGCTCCTACATACCAACATGGACAGACAGGGTTTTGTCAGGATGGCGAAACTCATCAGTTCCGAGCTTTCGATAGTAGTCATGATTGTACCATGTCGCCTTTCGAATGAGATTCTGCAGTTCACTAATAAGCCAATACTCTTGAGAAAGATTAAAAAAAAGAGAGGCCATACCAAGCAGTGTATTTGATGAAATACTTCAACGTTGGCAGGATAACCTTTCAGGTAAGCTTGATCAGCACCGCCGGCGAAATGAATATTATTAGTTGTTAAATCAGATTCGCTTGCATCTTCCTCGGGGATGAGAATGTATCCAACTGCTTGGAGGTCAGTCTCGTAATGATATAAGGAGGGAATGGCAAAGGCAGAAATGAAATACGAAATGATACATACAGTTGGCGCCTGCATAGTTCCATGCGGCATCAGTCTCTGGCGATGGGGGCTTGCGATAGCGGCTCCCCTGGCTGAAGAATGTTGAATCAAACTTGGCATGAATTGTCTTGAGATTCAAGTCTCGAAGCATTGGTGTGAGGCTTGGAGGCTCTGCCACTGATTCTGTAGCCTGACATCGTGGTCTTGCAGAAGCTGTGATCCAGAACGTAAGGAGGTTGGTCGCGCATAGCAGCGCTGAGAATCCGATGATAAGCTTATACCATCTATGCCACCAACCACGTGAGCTCGTCAACGTGGTCGTGCTGTTTGTGTCTGTATCGGTGTCTGTATCTGTGCTTCCCTCTAACAGAGCTTTTCCTAACTCTGCATCATCAATATCTGCAAATGCTTTGCCGTCGAGCTCTTGTTTTTTGAATTTGTTCATTTTTCTCTCTCTTTTCCTCTGACCCCTCGGCTATCTCTGGCTGAGTATCCAGACTGGTACCGGGACGTGTGGCATATGTGAGTGGGATAGAGGAAGGGAAGGGCCACTGTGAGAGACGTCTGTGGACTGGCATGCACACCGTTCGCCTAATTCGATACGAGCCGTTCGATGAAGCTAATCTAACGGTTAGCCTACCCACATGCGTAAGGGCTGCAGACTAGTGTCCGCAATACACTAGACAAAGGTTCAAAGATCAATCAGTAATGTTTATCTAATGCTCCCGATGAGGAAACTAACCAGGGGAGTGCTCAGGCTGGAGCTCTCAGAGCACTAGACAAAGGTTCAAAGATGAAATGATAATTACCTAACACTCCCGATAGGAGAAGTCTTAAACTAGCGGTCTCAGCACACTAGACGAGGGTTCGGAAATAGTGTGCCTACTGTAGTACTCGATACGAGCTGTCCTATGAAGACTGGAAGGCAACTAACTAGGTGGTAGCTAGTAGCCTATTGCCGTGGGGTTGAACGAAAACATCACTGATCTACCGGTATGGATCAGGATACGATGGGCGCTTGCCTCCCCCACAACTATGGGGTCTAACGTGTAATCACTACAGTAGCTTGCAGTGCTAGTACTAGCCTATCTGACTTGCAGAATCTCTTGTGGGATAGATTGGTGCTTCTCCTCACTGACTAACTGGTTCAGGATCACATTTCTAATGACGTCTGGTTCAACCCACAGAATAGGTTTAGGATAAAACAGGATGTTTAGGATATAGATAACCATCATAAGAATAACAACCTTGTTCGATGAAAGCGGGGTGGGTTTTCCAAGGCATCTTGATGTGTCCTTTTGTCAATTTTGCCATAAATCTCCACCACTTACATCGGCAACACATCGCGAGGTCGCTTAGAGTGGGTTTCTTGGCGCGCTATCAGAATCCCTCCTTTAGTAAAAGGGAGGGAAAAAATAAAAAAATAAAAAAACTCTTGCATCGTATGCTTCAAAGGAAATGTTCATTTTGAGGAGGGGTAATTTTGTTTCATCCGCAAGTCCCGCTTCCCCGTAGTATTTACGTACAGATAAGCAAGGGTGGATAATTGGGATAGTAATCGCATGTATCTATCTAGCATCTACATGCATATATACACCATGATAATGGTAGTGATATCAGTTTTACAGCATTGGCCATTTAACTCGCCCAGAGAGAATTTCTACATCGATAGAAGCCAAGCTCCACTTCATTAATGGCGTCATCCCCTTCAATATGCCCCTCCACAATTTGGTCTGCGCAGTGCTTGGTGTGATGAATGCTGATTGTTTTGTTGTCAATGTACCGCTCCTGATTCTCCATAGCAAACATAATCTTTCGCCACTGGAACAAACAGTGTTCTGCGTGATAAATGTGCGTATAGACTTTGATATTGTCGCCACGCCAGAGTGCTTCCGCGTCAACCTCATTCTGGGTAACTAGTTAGAAATGCGTCTGAGAGTATTCCAAAGTTAAGATAGAGAGAAGAGCAGAATACATACAACCATATCCTGTTCAAGGTACCACTTCCTATTCTCAAACACGGGATAGCGATCGGTGAGCTCTTGATATACGCACTGCCTGGGCATCCAGCCATAGAACAAAGGCTCCATGACACATCCGCGTCTCATAGCCTCCGCGCTTGATCGTCCGCAGTGATTCCACTCTTCATCCAGAGCATTTCGGGGACCGCGTGTGACCCAAATCCAGACGCCCAGGTTGGCAACAGCAGCCACAGCAAATAGAATCGCCATTGAGAGAGTGAGTTTGCTCGGTCGATTTGTACGCCGCACATGCGACGGAGCTCCTACTTCTTCATAGTCGATATAGTCCCGAGCTTCGTCTTTTCCTTCCATCTTGGAGACGAATGACTGTATTTCCTGTCAAAAGAGCAAGGGAAGAGAAAATTACTGGAAAGGTCCAAGTTGAACAAGACGGCAACAAAAGCGCAGATTGATTGCAAACGAACTTCAAAGGAAATGTAGGAGCCCCATACACAGAGATTACGTTAGGTAATGTGGCAACGGTAGCAGATCTGAATACAACCGACGCAATCTCATGCCATATACAACACAACCATCGAAGGAGGGGTGTACACTCAATGATATCAGAGTAACAGGGATCCCCAGGCTTCAATATTGATTTCGAAAAATCATCGCGTGAGATAGTTCAGTGCTGTCACTCGAACATCATACACCTGCTTCATTAAGTTAAGAGAGCTCCACTATTAACTCTAGGCCAAGTTTAAAGCACGAGAATACTTTGCATATACGGAGTACTAAATTTAAGTATAATGATATGAATCCCACAAAGATAGTGGTTATTTAGCGTGCTTGCTTAGCATTGTATTATAAACATATTATGGCCTCTGGCCTAACTATATTGGTACTAAATACATTGGTAAGCTTGATATTTTGTGTCTTGTTCTCGTCGTAGTCCTCTTGTAATTGGCGTACAAGGAGGCAAATACCCGCAAGTCATTATAATTGTTACCACCAATATTGGAGTCTACATGCATCAAACAGGGGTCGGAAGATTCCCAGCAGTCGGTAAGATAAATGTAACCGTGGAAGCGAGTTCTTGTTAGTGTTGATGCTGGGGTAGGACACCACACAAGTGAATGCCGGCTACTCACCAATGGCAACTGGCATCAACTCTCGGCTTAATGTCTACATACAGTTAACAAACAATGCCCAATTATGATAGGATATGCAAGAGTATCACGATATACCCCATACTCCTTTACACTATCGTTTATACCTGCCATTCTTGGAAATTCCTTCGCGCTTCTGTGCAGTCCAGTACGGTAATTGGCATACGCTTGCCAGTGCCGGCTAATGCTTCGTGATCTTTCGCATACAGCTAGCTTGTGGATACTGCGTCTTTTTATGAACCTGATTTTCGATGACTGAGGGGAGCGGAGAATGTATCTAACGATTATTGTTTTCCCACAGCGTCTAAGGGGGGCCCCTGGATTTGGACAATAGTCTGTCAAGGTTAAAAGCTGCCCTCCGTTGAATACTTCATGACTATATGGTATCCCCTTGACTTTTTGCTACCTCAATTTTATCATCAGTTCAGTTTCAGGACTCTCTATCAACCAACTCTCCAATATCTTACTTTATACATCACCTCAAGATGAAGGCCGCGCTCGTCCTATTTACACTTTCGTCGGTGGCTCTTGCTGCACCAGTCGCACAAGACGGTATGAAGCCATTATATCCTTCACAGTAGTTATATTTATCATAAGCATATGTATACGTATTAATATATATGTCATGCTATAGCCAAGCGTGAACAGCTCCAGAACCTCTTCTATGTCCCTGCTGGCGCTGAGGGTGAGGCACCAGCAAAGCGCGAGCAGCTGCAGAATCTTTTCTATGTCCCTGCTGGCGCCGAGGGCGAAACTCCAGCCAAGCGTGAACAGCTTCAAAACCTCTTTTACGTGCCCGCTGGTGCCGAGGGTGAAACACCAGCAAAACGTGAAGAGCCCACCAAGCGTGAGCAACTGCAGAATCTATTCTATGTGCCCGCTGGTGCTGAAGGAGAGGCTCCAGCCAAGCGGGAGCAGCTTCAAAATCTCTTTTACGTCCCTGCCGGTGCTGAAGGCGAAACACCCGCAAAGCGTGTAAAGCGTGAGCAGCTGCAGAATCTCTTCTACGTGCCCGCTGGCGCCGAGGGTGAAACACCAGCAAAGCGTGAAGAGCCCACCAAGCGTGAGCAACTGCAGAATCTCTTCTACGTCCCTGCCGGTGCTGAAGGCGAGGCTCCTGCCAAGCGTGAGCAATTGCAAAATCTCTTTTATGTCCCTGCTGGCGCTGAAGGTGAAACGCCTGCCAAGCAGTAAAAGAATAAATGGAAATATGTCGAAACGTCATGATGCCTTAGCTAGGCTTCTGTATTTAAATACATAAAGCTCTAATATAAAGCGATTATGATGTCAACACAAATATAAAGATAGTAGTCAGACTTTATGCAACGTTCAAGTGTTTCTGTATATCATTTCTTTTGTCTAGGTAGTAAAGATTTAAAAATTCTTGAATTTTCAGGGGTAGGTTGAGTCTTACTCCCAAAAATGAAGCACATATAACAAGTATATATATATAATTTAAACTATCTACATTACGTCAAGTAGCAGAAGCCACACCAAATGATGTCGTGGTTAGAGGCAGATCTAAAAAATGGATTTTAAGCCACTCTTGAGCTCTTAACATAGTCTTGGTGTGTTTTCTCAATTACATCAAACACATTCAATCTCCAACGATTCCAGCTCTCGTGTGTCAAAAGGGGTGCTGACTACGATGCTGTCTTTTTAATGGAAACACCCTGAAGGTCGCCCGAGTAGAGTTGTTTTTGAATTTCCGGCCATTTCAGTTCAGAAGACACGTCAGTAATGTCATAAAAATACCGTCAGTCATTCTCAAATATTATACGACACATCGTCATGTAGATTCCAGTTGGCAATGAAAACAACAATGACTACTGTTATCCCCACTCCTGTAAATCACAACGCTATTACCATTTTTTATAAAACACAATTTGTAGAGCTCTCCCTTTATATAACAACTTTGCTTTCGAGCACCTGCAACAGTGGTCCTTAGACGAAGTTTTCGTAAGATATCGTGCTCATCAAAATTGGTGCCCATCTCACTATTTTCCAAGTGGGCTCCATTTTGACAAAGGTATTGGATATATTCCAGATTTGAAACAAAACAATTGCTAGACCCAAGGGCAATTTAAATGTAGAGAAAGATTTGATCAGTGAAGGGATTTTTTCACTTCTTCGTATCGAGAGATAACTGCGGACGATTCTCATAAAAACTGGCCCATTGAATGTCCCAGAAGCAATCTTGAAAATAGAGAGTTTTCGCGATACATTCTTGGAGCTGAGACAGAATGGCTTATATCGATGAGAGTTTGGTTGTGTGACTGAATGAAATTCGAGAACATTTAGTTCTCGCCATTCATGGCGACCCACCGTTCCCAAATGTGAACAGCAGATGAAACTCCAACTCATTCTGGGTGCTGACAATAAGATACGCATGGCGTCGAATTCAAGAGGATAATACGTATGTTTCTATAATGTTTCCGATCTATTTATGAGTATCTTCTTTCTAGTATATTTTATCAGTTTGTAACAAGGCATTATCATCTTCCTCTGTGGCAACTAACAAGACGTCGGTGTTATCGAAGGCCTAACCCAGTTCTAGATCCATAAACGAAATGAGCTTTTGAAGAAATTCTGTATCTTTTTCAACAACGAAGATAGTATTAAGTAGCTCTAGGATACTAGGTGAAAGCCTGCAGAGTGAATCTCAATAGCTTTAAAAAGTTCTGAAAAGGCTTCAGATGTATCGGAGAGCCAGTAGATCAATACCCAGATCCATGGTGTCTTAGATCCTAAACATTCGATGAGACTTGCTGTGAAGTCACTCAGAGCATTGTTTAGAGTATTCAACTATGCGATTAGCCATTAGTTAAAAAGAATATGATGTGTGCGTTGCTGATGTGATTTAAAATTCTTGTCTATATTGAATTAAGACTGTGACGTCCTCGTGTGCTGTATTAGACGTAATTCTATCGCCAAAAGGCCATTGTTACTAATACAAGTATGCAAACTGAAACTGAATATATTATAGACGTGTCCATGGGGGTAGTATAAGAGAATGTCGAAGCACAGATGGAAATTCAAAAATGCAATCCAAGAGTCGCTCGTCTATTTCTAGCGTATAAGTATATGGTACTTTATGAAGTGAGTTAGTAGAATAACATTATTTCATCGAAAAGAATTATTGGAAAATCTTTGGTGCGTATATTGTTATTGAATCCTCTAGATATTGCTATCAGAGACACACGCATAAGCAATTTTATCCGCGTAATGGATATTTTAAGCTTATATTGGCGCCTGTAGATTTCTTGTCCAATGGAATTTTGTGCAATCATTTTAATGAGACACTATTTGCATAATACTCGTTTAGCATCTCGATAGCCCGCCCTATGTATTCGATCGGCAGCTTAACCTTATCGTCTTAGTACTCCGCAAATCTGGGGAACGCTTAGGCAGATAATTGTAGACTATTTCGTAGACTATTTGCGACAGGGTTGCATTTAAAACAGTACCTATTTCCCCATCATATGTTTGCCATCTCGGTTCAGGCCGATCGCTGGTGCGTTGGCGACTCAGAGTGAGAGCCGTGAATATGGGCAGACTCCAAATGTCCAAGCTTCTGTCAAAAAATATTTCGAGCCGAGGCATGATGGTTAAAGGGATTTTGGATTTGGATAGAATGAGTTTAGCTCCCTATTTTTTGATGAAACTTCAATTTAACCGGTTAATAAGGCATATCCTTCGATTTACTTGGTTGAGTAAGGCGCTATGTATAATGCGGCTGGCGGTCAGTTGATGCGCCCATGTGACTTCATTGGGGCTGCATAACAGCAAAATAGCGTGACCAGATGCGATTAGCTGTCGCAGCTCGTCCAACTATTGAGCATCCTGCGTGATAAGAGCCATTGAGCTGAGATCTAGTGCACGGCGCTCAGTCGAAGCTGGCGCGACGGTCTCATGTGTTGGACCGCAAATCATTGTAGACTTGGGAATCGAATTGCCAGCAAAGCTCTCACATTGCGATAAAACCGTCTGTTCCGACGCCAAAAGACGTGGTAAATTAATTTTACAGTGTGAGATGAAGCGGTGACGTCAAATTCAAGATATGGGGAACGGTTGTGCATCCGTGAATTGGCAAAGAGGTATTAGAGCGGGTCTCATGATAAGACGCCCAAATGTGTTGACGCCCAAATGCGTTCATGTTGTTAGTGGCGTTACACGTAACGCGGGGTGGCGTTGCATGGGAAGAGCGGTCTCGTTATCTAGCAGGCATAGCCCAAGGCATATCGGAGCTGGAGTGCATATGAACAGGTGCATGAAGATACATATACCCGTGCCTTTCCGACAGGATTGCAGACCGACATTCTACAGCTTAAAAAACATCTACCTTCAATCAAGTATACTCTACCTTCAATCAAGTATACTCGGTACCGCCCATTCTCCCCATTAAGATACTCCCAGGGCATTACCATCCATCCTCGCATTCATCCTCGCATTCATCGCCGGCGTTTTCTGTCTGGCATAAACGACACTCCGTCTGGCATTACGTACCCCTCAGTTCAGTTCCCCTCCCGACGGACCGAGTCTTCTCCTCTCCTGTGTCGCGCGTCCTTCCTGTAATCTTCCCCGATGTCCTTTACCAGCCTTCCCTTTGAGCTCCGCTCCTACATCTGGAGGCTGGCGGTGGCGCCTCGCCGCATCACCAAGATTCGTGCGAAGAAGAGTTCGGGCCACTTCAGCAAGGAGCAACGTCAGCAAGGCAAGGATGTCCTCTACGAAACCACGTCAACCCCGCCCCCGGCAATCATGCATGTGTGCCACGAATCTCGCCAGGAAGCGCCCTACCAGCGCGCATTCACCGCGGGCACAGAGCCACGCTGGACGTGGGTTAACTTTGAGCTTGATACTTTCAGCATCTCAAGCCTCTACGACGTTGAGGGCATCGTCTCTCACGGATACAAGGTCCAGCAGCTTCAGATTCAGACTACCGACACCCTTGACTGGTATGAATCGGCTACTTATTATGAAAAGTTAAATATTCTCTTCGAATTAGAGAGCCTCAGGGAAATTCAGATTGTATTAGAGCCTGGCGCCTTGACATGGGGAGACGTGTACGCGGAATGGGGCTTTGGAAGCAGTCCTAGATATAACATCACGTTCCTTGATAGAAAGACCGGGCTTGTGTTCACCGGCTCTCAGCTAAAGATGGTGGGTGACTGGCAGATGGTGTTCTCGTTTGATAGCCAGGGAAACCCGCCCGCCCCAGATAGACTCTCGGATGAGATTGGCCATGCTCTTGACGATTCTTGGCATATGACTTTAGCACAAATGCATAAGTTGAATTAAAAAGAAAAAAAAAAAAAGTGTGAATTTAGCAAGCGTCTAGTATACCAAGTTTAAGAATAAGAAGAGAGTTACCTCCTTTAGCGGTTGGGACCTTAGCACCAAACCAAATACGTTTAATATTCTGCGAGGCCACCAAGCTGGGGAATCGCGATATTTTCTACAAGAACTGATCTTGACTGGGGGTATCCAAGTGTAAATACTGCTGACACCGCTGACGCTAAAATACTTGGGCGCCCGATGTCCCGGATATCCCTACCGATGATCCTGACGCTGGAGAAGATCACCCATCAGCTGTGGAAGGGCATCGAAGACTCCGTAGACGCCTTGGTTGCGATAAGGCGGTGTGCCATCCAAAAAGGTTGCTGTCGGCGTCGCCAACTAAGGGCCATCTATCTGTCTGTGCAGGGGTTTCTTGGCCCAGATAGTCAATTTGGACAGCCACAGGGCTGGAGGGAACAATTGGTTTCAGCCACCTAATTGTACGTGTACGTAGCAACAAGTTACATGTAGATAATTAGCTGGGGACTTCAATTTCAACAACTTGGCAATTTCATTGATATACCTATACATGTTATACCTAGAGTCGGGATAAAACGTAAATTATCTATGCAAGCTATTACACCATCCATTTACGACAAGCCTCAAAATGTCTCTGGAAACATTCATCATACGACATCAATCTTTTGAACGATTCCCCATGTGTTCTTTCCGAAAACACATACAAACTGGCAAAAATAAAATCTACATAGCTTACCTGCCCACCGTCCACGTACGGTCCAGAGCTATTCTCCATTAACAGAGCTTTCATCTCCTCCATACTGGACCTGGCAGCGGCCCAAGCATTCTCCCCGGCTTTATCTGATTCGAGAACCTCTGAAAGAGGCATGCCGAAAAACTCTCCACGAGTGCGATTGAAGTATTCAATACTTCCGTCATTAAGAAGGGCAAATGGTATTCGGGGTGCTAACTCTGGCAAGAGACATAGTATTGTTTCTTCTGCACTGGCGCACGCCTTGTCGTAGTAACCATTGTCGAGATGTAAAGAAGGCTCGGGGTACAATTTTTCAAGCTCTCTCGCGATACTATTTGATTCCATGATGTAGCCAGCAGATGGGTGTTTGATAGTTGGCACAGTGTACGGCTTGTCATACGAGGACGGAGGATTGGGAGCGAGGCCAAATGATTTGAGAGTTGGCGCTATATCTGGGAATTCTAGCCAATTCATTTCATACGGAATTCCCTTATAGTTTAGAGCCATCCGTGCTACACGATGGTTTATTAGCAACAACCTTTTCCAGAAAATGCATACTTCGTGTTGCAGTGACCAGTTAAAAATTGTTTCAGCTGAGAAACTGGAGAGACATACTTCTCCACACAAACACGGACCAGGCCTTGCCATGTTTGCTAGGAATGTCGAATAAAATTAGCTTATCAGACATATTTGTTATTATTGAAAGATTTGTTGTATATAGAGCAACCATAGAGCGGCTTTGAGAGATAACAGCCTTCGTCCATCTTAAATACTTGCCTCTCGTATCACTCAAGATGAAGCAGATGAAGGTGCTAGAAGAGAGTAAAAAAGCTCAATAATCAAATTCTTACTATCTAGACCGCTTTTGGGTAGTAGATCCCTGGTACTTACCATCATCCCTAGAATTTATATAGTTTCTGAGGTCATCTGGTGGCAAGTTGTGTGTAATATTGCAAAGCTCTCCGCTATGGTGGGAAGTTTAAATTTCGGCTTGGACGGGTCTTTTAGGACATATACGTAGTTAGAGGCAGCTATTGTAATGCTGTATTGGCTTATAGGCTACAAGTTAATAGAAAGCCGACGTTTTAGTTGTTACAAGCTATCAGCTAGATCTATCAACATATCAGTTTGATCCAGGCATCATATCAATGCTAGAAGTGCTATTATAGATTCTTGTCAACGCTACTAATTATTTCTGCCATGTCATACAACTTTCAATCCAATTGTTTCGCACCAAGCCTTAAACCTCCACTCTTCTATCATACCCTCCTCCCCGTCCCGCCCATAAGCTCTAGTTGCCCAACCTTCTGTCCAAATTACGTTAGTTTTACTACTAACTCTAGCCATGGAGACAGTCTGCCACACGAATAGCCCACCGAGCAACCCCAAATTCGCATAACTATTCGAATTTGTCTTCCAGCTCGTAATCTCTTGGGAGAGTTTCTGACGTACTGTCTCCAAATCGCGAAACCGGAATGGCGATAACGCCATGAGAAGTCGGGCTTTGACAAGCCAAGATACAACGCATGCTCCTTGTAATATTGGACAGCTGGCTAGCCTCTGTTGCTATAAATCGAGTATGGACTTCCTAAAGTTAATTTGCCAAGCAAGAAAATTGTTGCTTATGCTCTCAGAAAAGTCATTGGAACTGCGTAAGTTATACTCCATACCCAACCTTTTTTTTTTTTTTTTTCAAATCAGTTGTAAGGCAATCTGTGGCGTTTTGAACATCTTTTGCTGGAACTTGTACGGGAGACAAGATGATCCTGACGACTTCCCTACATATGCTAGGTCCTTCAATAATAAGTGACCATAATGACAGCACAGTATCTTTTTTGTCTACTGGCCTTGACGATTTATCATAAATTGCTTCGTTAACGACTCTTCTCCATCTTTCTTCTGCTAAGAAGCATGGTTTGTGACTAAGGAATGCTTCATGAACCTATAATAGGCGTGTAGGTCGTTAGTATGTATTTGACTACCAACATCAACATCAAGTAAGAGTATATGACAGTGTACCAGCAAAGGCCGTGATAAAAGCTAGTTCAAACTCTGTTCGAAACCGATGGGCTCCCCGAGCTTGAATAAGTTTAGCTATGCCCGCAGCATGACGCGTCCAAGAATGTGAGGGTGAGCTACCATCAATAAGCTAAAACATTGTTGGTCATATATTAGCGGGCTTTCTTCAGTGTGGCTAAGGTGCGTTATCATCAATACCTCAAAGAGTCCTAGTAGTTCTGCCGCACAGAGTGTTTCTGCCGTCATACGCGCTTCTTCATCATCAATTGATTCCTGGAGAGCCCTTAGGGCCTTACCATATAGGTGTAAGACCTCGAAGTTTCGTTCTGCAGAGAACCCATCATCTATTAACGTAATTTGCCGAAGAGGCGCGGCAAGGCAGTCCACAGCGTAGGTTAAGGATGAAAGATAGCAACATCTTCTTCGGAGACAGCTGCGGCCCGCACAGTTCAAGTCTCAAAGTAGGAGATGATTGTGCATCAGCTCCGATGTGGAGTCCGATGAGAGACTCTACAAGGTTTAGAATCGCGTATTTTTTCGTAATATCAGCTTCTGGGGAACTCATTGGAAATGGAGCAGAGGGGTATGTCAGATGCTGCCATACAGCTGGCATAATTTGTGCCGGAATAAATGAATCCTTTTCTGCTCCATGATTATGGTTCCTTGGAAGAGCCTCCAACGGCTGGTTAGAGCTTATAGCTTCGCGATTTGGTTCTACTACCCATATAGGTAGCTGTCTGAGGTTTCGTTTGCCATAATTATCTCTCTGTCGTCGGGTTTTCGCAACGTTACGCATAGCATGCCGTCTAATCACGCCACGAACCGTTGGATCAGCAGGTAGCCCTGCGGCTTCGTATTCAACAAAAGTGAATGGTTTTCTTTGGCTGACTTGATTGCCACCAGTCATAGCACAAAAAGAGGGTAAAGATATCTCTAGCTTATTTGCATCTCCTTTCAGAGGTATTCATTCATTAATGGAAACTAATTTAGACGATATGGGGATGTAGATTAGCTGTTTGTAGTATCAGATGGGTAGGCTTAACTGGCGTGAGGCTTGAATAGAGGAAAGAAACAAAAGATAAGAACTAATGATTTGAATGAGCGATTTGCCTAAGCTGGAATGGCATATACCCAGAAATACTTGAAAAATGAATCCCGATATTGGTCCAACTGAGCCATAGATTAATGCATGGGTTAGGTCACTAAATTCGTTTACAACGCTGCGGTTGCTAAACTTTACCAATATTAGATCAGAGCCTTTTATTACCGTATATGTAATTAAATAGCCACTAAAAGATTTCGCTTATGTATCCTGCCTTGGGCTGACTTTCCTATGACATCCTTGCTCAGAGGGGAGCAGCAATCCTACGTAGAAGTGTAAGCTTGATACAGTAGATAGTAATATTATTGCTTATTTTGTCTCAGTTAAATACCTGGTGTGGAATCATGGAGAGCTAGGCGCCATGATAAGCTTTGTATCCCGCTCCAAGTACTGCTATTATGAATCCACTTACTGCCGCTTACTGAGAGAACTTTATTAAACGGGAACTATTACTATTACCATCTAGTTTACTACAAGATTCCATCTACTAGGCACACTTTCAACAAGTCATCTAAAACTCTACCTATCGCTAGGACCTCTTGCTCTTCCAGTCTTTCTGACAACCGAAAATGCGGCTGGAAGCCACATCTTGAGCATTTCCCCTACGGTTTCGCTAGATGGTACCAAGCCACTCGTCTATGTTGTTTTACGAAGTCTAGTGCCGCAAACCCATTCTCCTACCCCAACTCGGGCAATTTAATGCTTTCGGCAGTAATATGTGCTATGCAGCCAATTATCTCATGACTTGTATCTCTTAGGGCTGCCACCGTCTTTCCCATCACTCTCATAATGGGCAAATGCAATTTTGTGATACCATTGTTAAAGCGACCGATATTTTTGTTTTTTTGTGGAATATATATCGTACGTCGCTTAAAGCCACAGATTGGGCGAAACGCGCAATCACTCTGCTAAGGCTCGTGCAGAATGACTTTCTTGATGGCGTAATGGAAGATGAAGAGCGAATGGGGCTACCCTGCATATACAGCAGCATAGTTTCCCATCAAGAGGGTCCTCTAGGAATATAATGAAGAAATAATTGGATTGGGTAGCTATATGTTGTTGAAACTATTACTGCAAATTGACCTTGCTCTAATCACTGACAATTATGTTCTGAGGGACATTTGTCATGGCCATAATCACTGCTCCTATTGATTGCGATATTTACCAACAGGGCATCTTCAGAAGCAATGATCACCCTCCCGGTATATCAAAGCGTAGTATCATTTCTATTAACATTAAAATAATCTTTGTGCATAATTAAGATCCCATGGCGAAAAGCAACGGGTTTCTCGGTCGTTCGTCTATGTTCTTCTAGCTTGTTGGCGCTTTGAATAGCTTCAGAGAAAAAGAGTCATCAAACTACATGTTATTAGGTGAGCAATAGATGTTTGTTAGGCACACCAGGAAGAATATTAAAAAAAAAAAAAAAAAAAACTTGCCAGTTCGTCTGTGTTTAGTATGACTGGCTTCTAACAACAACTTTATTGATCGCGCGCGCACCTTTTTTTTTTTTTTTTTTTGATGAGTTTCAATAGCTCTGCAGATCAATTAGCCTTGATTCAGTTGATGAATAGTTCTGGTTCCAACGCGTTGCCTAGTAATGTACGCTTTTATCGTAGTTTTGCTCTTTAGTCCTCCCCGCGACTAACATTTTCGACAGAACAAAAGTATCATCGAGTGCGGTGATTTTCTCCATAACAGATGGATCTTGGTAAGCTATATATACGAACCAATGCATAGCTATCTTTACTATTACTTCGTGGCAATGTTATAATGACGGCTATGCGCCAGAGAATATGTAGAGTTAACTATACCAGCTGTTAAGCATTGCTGATCTAATACGTTTCTCAACACAATCTTTGACGCTCTCATTTCTCAAGTAGGGCGCCTATACCTTAATTGCCACCTTTCATCAGAATGCCATGTTCAAAGTTTTAAGTAGATAAAAGCGCATAGATTGCAGGAGTAGGAGGATTCGCTATTACCTGTATATATCTCCTGTCTTCTGTTGTGTAGCTTGAAGCCAGCACGAGATCAAAGTTCCAGGATCGGCCTCGAAGGCATCTCAGCATCAACTCATTCACTTTTGTAGCCCACCAAGATGTTATTATGAGGCCATAAACAGTATCAAGGCCACTATGACAAGCAAAAATTTGAGCTCTGTTCGTCGTTTTGATGTCTTTTGAACGGTCTTGTGGAAGACACTTGACTTTAGAAGCAGCGTAGCATGAGTAAGTGGCCGAAAAGGTCTTTTCGGCCAGCAGCCCATTATGAAAAGTGGAACAATAAAAATACCATCTTCACACCGCGCTCTGGCCTAACATTGAAGCCACGGGTCTATTACTAGTACATCTGCGGCTTTAATATTGACATTGGACCCCACAGAAATAATAACGAAATATCCCTATCTATGTATAGGGTATTACAACGATGTATAGTCGCGATAAACTCTATCTAAGCTTATCGATGCGCCTATAGAATGGAAACTAAGCGTCATGTCTATCTATCACTACAACGCTGTATTAATCAATGTGCCATACTAGGGAAGCGACACGGTTTAACGACATCTCCACTTTGAGACATGCCTCGTGATCCTTTAGGAATGAGCCCAGGATCCAACAGTTGTGGGAAGCAGTCTGATCCATCGCTGGTGACAAGATGGCAGTGCTCACCTGGTCCGTGAACTACACCTTGAATCTAGGCCCGACTTCCGATGGAACCCGTAGCGGGTGGCAAGACATGCTCTGAGACGCTTCTTGTCTGTGGAGCGATGTTCCGGTCTTTGGCCGAGACCCTCGCCCTAAAACGTGAATAGAAATACACTACGACACACAGTAGCATTCGCAGCGTAGCAATTTGCCTCTGGAAGCTGGGGATCCAGAAGTAGGTCAGCTCTAACGTACCCTGCATACGCAAGAGCAGCGTAGAAACGGGTTAGCTGCCAATGCAAAACACCTACTATGTGGTTGACATAGCACCTGAGATGCATCGCTCTGCGCTTTAGAGTCGTGGGAGGATTGCAGTACATCGCCTCGCCTCGCCTCGCCTCGCCTGAACAGGCCTAATCTGAGCATCATGACTAGTAGTAGGTACCTCGTTCTTATCAAGATTCCATAGTATGGGGTAAAAGTACAGGTACATCATACTGGGCTTTAGAGGCTTATGCCAAGAGCCAAATGAAAAGGACGCAAGTTGATCTTCGCTTCTAGCGCAAGTGCTCCGTGTTGGAGAATTGATAAGAGTCTTGGCGACACCTCCACTTGAAGAACAATGAATGCTCCTAAAATACGGTGTGAAGAGAAGCAAGAACATGGTCAATATTCCGGATTACCTAGTATGAGCAACAAACAGCTCAAGACTTTTCTATACCTGTTTGAAGTGGCTTTTGAAGTATACGGTACGGAGCAATTACGCATCCCGAAAAGGCGAAATATTGAACAGGGAGTCTATTGTGTATACTATACACAGCGAGGAAGATTCAACACCTATTCTTGGGTACTCGCGTTGCCGTATAAGTTTTATGATGATTTTTGTACTCCCCATCGATGAGGGTTATTTGAGTCTTCTTTCACGGATACCGGCACGAGAAAAGGCACTCCGCAACGACTAGCAGATGGCGGGATTTGTAGATGGAAAGACGTCAGTTGCTACGGGAGCAATATGCCGTTCAAACTGCTGATGCTTTAGAGATTGAATTGACGAGGCTTGGGAGGCCAGTCTCTTGATGCCGTGTATACGTTGGAATCAGGATGAAACCATAGCACAGTCCATCACTTCTGTAGCATCTGCTAGCTCTGCTCAGCTCTGTTCAGCTTTGCTCTGCACAGCTCTGCACAGCCCAGCCGCACTGGTAAATCCTCTCTCTGTCCCCTCCTCGCTCGTACTGTATGGACGCGAGGAGGACGTGCCACCCAGCGATCCTTGACCTAACGACCGGGGTAAATCACGTCAAGGGCCCAATTAGGCAGGTCGAAATGCCTATCCTTGGAAGCCGACAAATAGAAAAATCCGAAGGCCAGTGGCGTGGCGGGTCGAACAACCTTAAGATAACCTATAGAACTAGGGAATCCACAATAGCGGACGAGGCTTGCTTAGTGCGGGCATTGGGGGGAGAATTGTTCCGTCGCTCTGCACACGCACACAGCGAAGCTGGCTGTTGGTAGAAGATTGTGTGGGCGCGAGACTCGCTGTTGCTGGCTGCGATGTGTAAAGACTGAGTGAGGTGAAGGCTGAGAGGCGAGGCTACATGTAGTTATGTACGAGTCCCATAGTACCTTATGTAGGTATCTAGTCCGTCACTTAGAGATAATGGGCGGGATAAAATCTCTAGGGCTCTGATGATAAGGAATCCATGCGCCTAATGCTAGCAAATTTGCGCACCTAGGCGCCTACAACTATGCGCCGGAAGCTCGCTATATGACACTGCTCAGGATAGCCAACGGCCCCTAGGCAGTCTCCAACAGCGCTAAGCGAAGTGCTTATCCTGCTAGCTCGCACTTCTAGAACCCTTCCTCCGCACGATAGGCGTGTGGCGCTTTCTAGCGGCTCTTTTCTCACTATTCAGCCAGCCAACCACACTCGAATCAATCAGCTGGTCAGGCACCAGCATTTCTCGAAGGCCTTGGCACGTCCGATGAATGTGTTAGGCTGTGTTTTCATGAAGCCCGTATGCTATTGATTCCACGCTGTGTCTTCAAGGGTGCCCCAATTCTCCAAATCGCCCCAAGTTCTCTGGGTACGTAACTAGAATTGGCCCCTCGGCTGATGCTTTCTGGGATTCGAGAACCTGCGAGGTTGGGGTCCAGCAATGACCATCAGTAAGCTTATACAATGACTATAGTCTACCAGGTACTCCTATTTGTACTACAAATACCTTATGATTTGCTGACAGCATCAAGCGAGTAGATAAACGGCTTGTACCGCAAGCGGGGCGATACTCGATGGCAAGGACCGCAATGACCCGACTCGTGGCAAACTGCCAGGGCCTCTCCAAAATGCTACCATCGGCTCACGTCCCTCTGTGCTCGCCCATTGCGAGGCGACGACTCGCGTACAGGTCAGCCCCAACTTCCCCTCACATGGCACAAGATTGGTACTACTACCTACTGTACTACTGCCACCGAGCCTGAGTCAGGCGACGTGATCCGTCGCTGCACGCAATCAAGACATCAACACTAACTTTATTTGACAATGCTACCCCGTATAGAGTACATGTGTAGACTCTCGACCTACTCAGGTGGCTGGAAATAAACAGCTTGGAGGAAGCGATAATCCGGAAGACATACAGCGGATGCCCCGAATCAAGACTTCAGGTACATAATGCTACATAAACATTGACCAAAGAAAAGTTGTCATGGGCACAAAGGGAGAAAAGTACAGGGACAGCACAAACCCCACGCGGCCAAGCGCCATTATCCCCCAACTTTCTCCAGCCAAGGCCGTCGGGCTTTGACCAGGGCTTCATCATGTTGCCTCATCATGTTGCTAATCTACAGCATGTACTATTAGGTATACATATACTGAATGGGCCTCCACCAGCTAAAAATAAGAGTTAGCTTCCTCGGCGGACGCGCCAACGGTAACGGAAAAGAGCGGTCTTCCAAACTCAATCTCCCAGCCACAAAGACCTCGCCCGCGGCCAATGCATGAGGCCGTGTCTTTGCCTCTCTCAGCTTCCTTCTCCACCGCCGATGATCCAACTTCGGGCTTTTTGCTCGTTTCTGCTTGCGGCTAGTCCAGCGATAGGCCTAGCCTGGTGATAGGAAGGTCGAGATATGGGCACAGACCCCGTCCCCATGGCTTGGTATATGGGGTAGCCTCGGGGCTTCCATGTGTACTGTACTTGTACATGCTCCAAATGCACATGTACGGAGGCTGCAACGTGGAACGAGCTTGACTAAATGGATAAACCTAAACCCAACGCTTACAACTACTAATGGGCTGGTGGTAGGTGCGAAGACACGCCTACTCCGTAATCTTCCATGGTCTATGATGGATGCCAACAGCCCTAGTACCCAGTCGTTTCGTTTATAAACTTCCGGGGGCTGCCTCTTCCGTAAGAAGAGCTTCCCTTTTATCCATCGTGGTCTTTTCTTCTGCCCTCTGTCGTTGCTCATCTCCTGTCGACGACTCTGGTGTCCAAGAGTATCCGTATCGTGTGAGGAGCCACCGCAAGGTGATCATTGATTACTCTTTTGACTTTCAGTTTTCTCTCCTCTTGCGACCGGAACCCGATCAGTTACCCAGAATCTTGCCCGCCATGAGCTCTCAAGACGACGGGCTTTACGCCCATCATCCCAACGCCGGTTATGGCCACGATGCTGAGAAGTTTAGCACCGGCGCTGGCGACTTCGAAAATGTTCACATCCGTGGTTTGGAGACTTCAGCCGAGACGTCTCTGCATCGCGGCCTCAAAGCTCGTCACATTTCTATGATTGCTATCGGTGGCGCTCTCGGTACAGGTCTCATCATTGGTACTGGCAAGGCTCTCGCTCAAGCCGGACCCGGTTCATTGCTCATTTCGTACTGTTTCGTCGGAATTCTCGTCTATGGTGTTATGGCATGCCTGGGAGAAATGGCGGCTTGGCTACCTATGAGTGCTGGGTTTACGGGTTACGCGACGCGATACTGCCATCCATCTTTGGGATTTGCTCTTGGCTGGACGTAAGTTTTATTCCTACTGCAATTTGTGGACTTGTAGGGTGGAGGTCGCTAATGGAGACCAAAGATATTGGTTCAAGTACATCATCACTACTCCGAACCAGTTGACGGCTGCCGCATTGGTTATTCAGTTCTGGTGCCCTCGAGAGAAGGTCAACCCAGGTGTCTTCATTGCCATCTTCTTAGTTACCATCATTGTCGTTGTAAGTCTCTTTCTTTTCCTGGCTTGTTTTCTCCTTTTCCCTACTCCTAACCATTACACAGAACTACCTAGGAATTGAACTCTTTGGCGAGCTGGAATTCTGGTTGTCGTCTTTCAAAGTCATCATCATCGTCGGTATTATCATCTTCTCTCTCGTCATTGCTTGCGGAGGCGGCCCCAGTGGCGATGCTCCCGGCTTTCGATACTGGCACAATCCTGGTGCATTTGCTGAATTGTATGCCGATGGTTCCCTGGGCAAATTCCTCGGCTTCTGGTCTGTCATGGTTAATGCAACTTTTGCCTACCTTGGAACTGAGCTGGTTGGTGTCACTGCCGCTGAAGCCCAGAACCCTCGCCGAAGCATCCCCAAGGGTATGTTTGGTCTTTTTATTTGTACCAGTCGCACTTCCGTATAGCAAGTACTAACGGGTTACCGCAGCCATCAAGCTTACCTTCTTCCGTATTCTCATCTTCTACTGCCTCAGCATCTTCCTTGTCGGCATGATTGTTCCATATAACAGCAAGGATCTCGCTTTCGCCAACAAGCAGTCTACCAGTGCCAACGCCTCGCCTTTCGTTGTCGCGGCCACTCTCGCTGGTGTCGAGGTCCTGCCGCACATCATCAATGGCTGCATCTTGGTCTTTGTCTTTTCTGCCTCCAACTCCGATTTGTACATTGCGAGCCGAACTCTCTACGGCCTTGCGTCAGATAACGCTGCTCCAGCTATTTTCAAGAAGACGAACAAGCGCGGCGTGCCTTACCCGGCGCTTTTCCTTTCTGCAGCGATTTCATGTCTTGCGTTCATGAACGCTTCTACTAGCAGCACGGTGGTAGGTTTCCCTGATTATCCCCCACAAAATAAGACAAGTTGTATTTTAACACGATTGTTAGGTCTTTGGCTACTTTGTCAACCTTGTTACCATCTTTGGTATCTTGACTTGGATTTCCATCCTCGTCACCTACCTCTTCTTCATCCGCGCTCGCCGTGCCCAGAACATCCCGGATAGTGCCATGCCGTATGTCGCTCCTCAGGGATTCTGGGGCACCGTCATCTGCCTGGGCTTTGTCATTCTCATCAGTTTGACAAAGAACTTCAACGTCTTCATCCACACTAGTGACTCGGATTTTGACTACAAGAACTTCATTACAGGATATCTTGGAATTCCTCTCTATATTGCCATGCTCTTCGGGCACATGCTCGTCACTGGCAGCCGAGGTGTCAAGCCCCACGAGGCAGACTTCTACACCGGAAAAGATATTATCGATCGACAGGAGGCGGACTATCTGGAACAGGAACAGATTAAAAACGCAGACAGCCAGGGTGCGCGTAAGTTTTACAACCGCTATGTTTCGTGGCTGTTTTAAAGGCTGCGGTGGTTATAAGTTGTCCTGTTCCTTTGATAGATGGGTGAATTTAGGACTGTAGAGTAGACTGGGCTGGTTCTCCGTTTTTTACAATTATGAATGCATGATGTATGGTATATGCCACAAAGTTTTGTCAATAGTATGATTATAGAGATGTATAGATTCACATCCAGTATTCCGGTCGTTCTTTAAGTATTAGATTAAACGAATGGCCCAGCTTCTTCATGACAGGTAAACCGAAGCAACATATTCACATATTCAATTGGTATTCAGAATCACAAATATTTCATCATCGTTCAGCGTATTCTAAAATATCTGCTATGCAAATGCGTTCCTACAAAATAAAAAGAAAAACGAGGAGAAAAGAGAAACGCCACCAACTCTCACACATCCGTTCAAAAGAACGCCCCGTCATGTGTTATAAAAAAACAAAAAGGAAAGAAATATCACACAGGCTGTGAAATGTATGCATGCAGGAAGACAGATACTAGTTACACGAATCAAGCCCCCTCCTCCCTGCTTTCCTTCAAGCGCAAAGATTCAAACATGCCGTCGGGATGTGTGTTTTCCCTTCCTGTCATGGAATATATATAAAAGGGGGTATAATTCGAAAAGAAATGATAATCGCATAATGTTTTATCGTAGCCTACTGAGAGCTTTGTATAATTTTTTTTTCTTGTTCTTTCTTTTCATCTCCTTGTTTCTAATTTTCATTTGCCGTCTTCGTTTTCAGCCCTCAGCGGGGTTCGCGCAGGGTCTTATTAGACACCTCTGAATAGACGGACAATCAGGAACCACATGGCTCCCAAGAATTTGAAGCTGCTCAAGCCTGCAACACTCCAGAGGACGACAGCCATGTAGATGTTGGAACGCTCTGTTTGCTGATTCTCAGCATCCTGCGCGTCACCAGGCGTGATTCTCTCCAGGCCAGCTGAGCTCAAAACCACAGCTGCCAGGGCAAAGTTGGTAATCATCCAGATCAGCACGACACCAGTTCGTACACCTCTGTAGTAGTCCATCTGTTTCTCTTGCAGCTGAGCTTCTGTAGGCTCTGACTTTATTTCCTTGAACTTGACGCTGAATACTGAGACTTCTCGCTGGTACTGTGCATTCAAATCGCCCTCGTCGGGAAGATCCGTTTTGCCCTGGCCGTCCTTAGTGTTGACGGAAGGCAGCTTTTCCACTTTATCGTCACCCTTGGTACCCCAGGAGACATCGTGGGTGTTGCAGAAAGCGTAGACGTTGAGAATGTTCGTAAAAGTCGGAGTCAGAAGCATGTATTGAAGGAACGAAGTAATCATGTGCCATGGATCGAACATGAGCAGAGACGCAATGAGCCAGATACCGTAGGTCGACATGACAGAAACGATGAGCGTGTAGAAGACCTGATTCTTAAAAATCTCGCTGATGCTGAACCCGCCTCCACTGTTAATATCTGCAATGATAGCTTTGACGGCGATGAAGATGGCAGCAAACATCAAGTATCTGTTCAATTCGGGTTAGCAAACACTCAGTTAGAAGAAAAGAAAAGAAAAGACAAGAAAAGGGCAAGTACATACATCATGATACCCGCCCAGAACCAGACCATGGCCGTGTAAAGCTTGCCAGAACCAGCCGGTCGATTACCCAAAGACAAGACGAAACAAGTAATCAGGCAAACGCCATACAGCCACTCAAATACAACGCCTAGAATATTGCCAACTTTGCCGAGAAGATCCTCCGAGCCCAGACTTGTAATCAGGATTTTGAAGACTAAGAAGAAGTTGCCAATTGCGAACCAAGCAAAGATCATGTTGATGGTGTTGAAGACAAATTCAATGAAGAATGCAATTTTTCGGAAGAACGAATGGTCGGAGCGGAAGAAGTCGTGAAAATGAGCAATGGCATAGATGGCAGCGAAAAAAGAACCGTTGAGCCAACGACGTCGCTGGAGGACCAGTTCCGTCACTGTATCGGGCACATCAGTCTCGCCAGTGGCAGACTTGACATACTGCAAGAGCCAGTGGCAGTTTCGCTTAGTGACCAGCTCGAAGCAGAGAATACGATCTTCGGCCAGGTACATGTTGGACTCGAAGAGGCCTGCTTTATGACCACCATGCAGCGTTTCACCCAAGAAATACTTTTCGAGAGGGCCTTGGCCGTTCTTGTCGTTCTGCAAGGCCACATATCGATAAGCTGAGAAGGCACCAGGCAAGACGGAGATGAAGCCAAACGCCGATTCCAATGGCTTATCCAGAATGTTGCTCATCTTGTACTCAAAGTTTTGCGTTGCGACAAGAGGGTTAATCAAGTTTTTGCCACCAGTACCCAACATGGCCTTGATCTCACCACAGGCGCCTCCGCACATGGGTTCCAGGTCGAACGCCTTCCACAAATGGTAGATGGAGCTACCACCTGGTCTTGTACCAGCATCGATGAGGACGCAAATGTTGGGGTCCAGAACACGACCAAACGCTTGGAAAAACCATCTGTGAGAGTTGATCTTCTTCGCATTTTTCTCCTTGAGACAGAAGAGCAGCTGGACAGGTGTTCGGCGATGAACGAGCGAGACAACGTCCTTGGTTAGCTGTAAGTGCGTCTGGGTGGTGTATTCGTAAATGTGCGCCGTCACATCCTTGTTGTTCACTTGCTGTTTGGCGATACCCTCTTGGTAGACACCAAGACCAGCCAGCACTGCCCTTGTTCGGGGATTGATCTTGGAACGACCATCGCTGACAATGCAGACGACAATTTTCTTCCAGGCATCCTTGCCCCAGGTCTTGCTATTCGGGCGATTGCACATGTACTCAATGTTCTTGAAAACACCAACCATAGTTCGCGCAAACAGAACGTCGTCTTCATTGTACATGGTAACTACAATGAACAATTCGGTATGACGAGGCTTGCTGAAGAGCTTTTGACGCAAGGTAAAATTCTCATCGTAGAAATCTTTGGGGTCGCAGGTCGCAGCCGAGTATCGCATGTGTGTAAACTCGTCACGCTCGCCATGAGGGTTTTCGCGCAGCAGCACAGGTGGGACCGGGCAATCAAGCACCAGATTGCCGCGGTATAAAAGCACCTGCTTCACTGTTTTCCATCTTTTGATGCCACCCGTTGGTGTGACAGGCCGAGTCTCTTGCTGCTGGGTGAGAGGCTGGTCGGAATGTTGTGAGAGCATCGGTTGTTGGTCGTCATCATAGCCTTCGGGAGGATTGGGGTAACTCTGGTTGTAGTCGTGGCCGTGGTGTTGCTGCGGCTCATAAGGAGCGTTGTAATAGGCATCGTGATGGGCCTCTGGGTTTATTGAATAGTCGGGCTGATATTGGTTGTTGCTGCTGTAGGAGGACAAAGCGTCCATCGAGGCCTAAAACAAAAACCCGGTCAGCGACCATAACTCTTCGATATAGCTCAGGAACAGCATAATCTCGAGTACTCACAGCGGGGTTAATGTGTAGCTGGTCACTTGGGCTTGCCATTCGCCCAATATTGGGCATATGGGCATTCTGAGGATGATGCTGGCCATAGGGATTCTCGTCCATCTGGTATCCCTGCTGAAGCGGGTGTCCAGGCGACGGAGTCCTGTATGGGTTACCCCGAGGATCCATCTGATACTGACCGTCGTCGTAGTCGTGATCTACGGGTATAATTCGTTAGATGCGGCGAAAGATCAAAAAGAAACGAGCTAGTCGTCGAGTGCAAAGAAATCGCCAAACGAAGAATAAGGACTGGGTGAGGGAAGAGAGAAGAGAGATGGGGAAACAACGCAATGATGCGCGCTCTAGGGCTAACTGTATAGCTAGTATATATCACGTAGCACGTAGCACATAGCCCGCCGCACACCCAGGGACCGTGGGGAGAAGCTAGCCAAGAGCGTCGAGCATCGCAATGGGGAGAAGATGAAGATGTCGCAACAGGGACTCGCAAGGACGAAGTGGGCAAAAGTGGGCGTTCGAGATTAAGCGGGCAGGGGGTCGAGGGGCCAAGAGTCGTCAGAAGGGGAAATTGGACGATTGCAAAGTGTACTATACATACCTAGGCGATTATACGACATGGTTGGAGCAAATCAATTGCCAGTGCTAGTGACGGTACCAGGCAGAGTTGAGGAAACGAGGGATATGGTGAACCGCGAGCTCTCTTTCTTCTCTCCCTTCCACGTTGCGTCTGGTGGCGCGTGGAATGGAGACAAACCGGGAGCTGCCCCGTGTTTACGAGACCGAGTCGAGTTCAGAGAAAGCAGGCGGCGCAGCAGCAACTCTGCGTCGTCGTCGTCGTCTGATGGTTTGAAGGACGCAAGGGCCTGTGCGCGCACCCTGGGTTGGTTCAAGGCCTTGTTGAGGAAGGTCTCCAACGAGCGGCTTTGGGGTAATATGCAAGGTACGTCGGGACCGTGTTTCTGTCGCCTTTCGCAGATCACCTCTCGCGTAATGCTAGGGTTGGTATCGGTTCGAAATAGATGCGTGGGAAAAACCACTGTAGCAGTGGTGGATCCCCTCGCTACTGTAGAAGCTAAATCGTAATCGTAATTGCAGTGATCTATCGGTGTGTCTGTCGCAAATCGGAGGAGGAAACGCGAGAGAGGGAAGGGAAAATGAAGAGGATGTGAAAAGATCAAACGGCGGTTTCAAAGCTGATGAGTTTCAATGAAGCTGGAGCCGACGCCCCAGAACCCCTTCAGATGACCCCGTTGGTCCAGCTGTCGGTTTCAGAGGTGCTAGTGGGGGTTTAGTGCCCTGTAGCGTGCTTGGGGTGGCCCTTGTGGAAGGCAGACCGCCGGGCTTTTACTGGTCCACAGCGCTCAGCACCCCACCAATTGCCTTGGCGACCGGGGAGGACAAGCAGTGACGTCGATAAGATAACCCGTCCATGTACCGCATCGAACTGCACTTCGCTGCACAAATTCAGGGGTGCGTTCTGAGTGCCCTGTGCGCTGTCCTACATACATGTACTTATTTCACGTACCCTCAGCCTCTTTGTTATTTTGCATTGCATTGTAGGTATTCTTTCTGTGTGATGAGACCCTATTAATACCCGCTTCATCAAACATATCCACCGCGGAGGGGCGTGAGAGGCGCTACTGCCATTAAGAAAGGGCGGCTAGATTGCGGCACGACTCCTCCGTACTGCAATGATCATCATGCGCGATATCATCTCCATGCCTGCTACATGTACATGTCTCTCACATGACGATATTTACATAGCGGCGTGTTCGCCAGCGCCACCATCCCATCGACATTCAGACTATGAACGAGCATCCCCGATTTCTACTAACCGGCAATCGCCTCTCCATTACGAGAAGAGCTAAAAATAAACATTTGCCACGATCTGAAAGAAAGCCTTCCCGCAGTCAGCTTAGAAACAACAGCCCCAGCAGAGCTCAGCCTCGCCAGCACCATCCAATCATGGTCTCTGGTGGCGTCGCATAACAGGTTAAGGGCCTCCAAGCCTCTGTCCGCGCGTAGCCTTTGTCGTCACGGCTGATGCGTCTGGTGAATTCAATCGCTCGACTATAGCCAATCTGGGGATCGCCTTTTTTTTTTGGAAAATTCTTTTCAATGAAGATCAGCATGGCGTCGTTGGATTGCTCCAGATTTTATAATGGGCCACATTGTTTGCAAATGGCCGATAGTGCTTGTACTGTATAGCTCAAGACTGAAGAGCCGTCCTGAGTTCCCTTATCTAAACGTCGTATCTCCTCCCAATGCAGCAAGTCTCTTAGTAGGAAAGTTGAGGATAAAACAGTGCATGAGCAAAAGCGGTGCCCAACCAGCCCACATGTCAGCCAGGCTACATATACTGTACTTACTAGGAGTCTCTATTTCTAGCATAACTCCTCCTTTTCAGCCTCAGATCTAGACTATCGGCCTTTTTTCCCCCCCAAAACCAAACAAATGCGGGGCTCTAAAACTGCCTCGCGGGGCATCTTCAACCCAATCCTCGGATTTAGCTGACGTGTCGAACTGCTTCAGAGCTCTTTCCACTGCCATGACATGGGTATTACAGCTACGAGCACAAGGTCTACGAAATATACGAGTCTATTAACAGCAAGTGACTATGAGTAGATTATTCAATTCGCCGAGATTATAACATCTTCATATCTCATAAGCTAGAATAGAATCGTGCCATTTGCCATTTTGAGATGGGTACCAAACCCGTCTGTAACATCAACTGCGCCATCAACTGTACAAGGTAGATATAATTAGCCAGCATTCCATATTTGTACTTCTATACCAAGATACGGAGTAAATAAGCTTAATTAATAATCGTATTTTCCGAGTCGTCAGCAGCTCTCTCTTCCGAGGCTAGATACTACGTTAAGCGTCTCCCAGTATTTCTCTCTTCATCTATCGGTAAGACAAGCTGGTGTTACAAAGCACAACTATGAAAGGCGAGGCATGTTCTATATCAGATACACGCGCTTGATTAGCGATTGCTTAGTATATGTGGCTAAATGCGTTTTACGCGCATTGTCTCTTCTTCTGACATAAGATACAGCCTGGTAAGCGAAAACCCGGAGAGTGCCGAAGCTTTGGTTTAAGTTACATGTATCTTCAGGTCCAAATTCCCGATTTAAATGCAAGCACAATTCAGAGTGCTTTTTAGTCATCAAAATATATAACGGGGACATAGCCTGGTCTTTGTCCCAACTTAATGGATAACCCTCTGATCAATTAATTATTAACACAACGCAGATAATTCTAAACCTTTTTTTTTTTTTTTCTCTCTTCCAATTTTCCCAAGTAGTCTGGTAAGGTTGACAAAGGAATTTGTCGAAATTCTGACATACAAAAAGAAAAAGAAGAGGTCTCTTCATGTCTATATAGTCGCGACCATATCGCAGAAGAGCTCTTTGTTCAGCTCAGAAAGTGCAAACCATAAATTGCTTCAGAGCTCTCCCTACTACCATGGCATGGCTATGTACAATTACGAGCACAGTCGCCCTCTTGTCAATGAAGTATACGCGCATACTAACTGCAGAACACTATATAGAGGTTAGTCTTTTTAATCCATGCTAAAAACAGATGAAACGAAGGTAATAGTCCGAGCAAGGTTATGCAGAATATACGCTATTTAGAGAATTCCATCGCTGAAAGTTAGAGTCTCTTGAAATTTCTGCTGCTAGTTCTCCTTATGTTAGTCGCTATAGCTATCTAGGTATGTAATATCTACTCATCACCTACCTACATGTATATAGAATGCCCGATGCGCTATGCTAACCAAACACCTGGAGATTCATAGGTGTGAATTAGTAGATTTCATCAATAATAAGAATGGGAAAGGGACATTAGAAAGATTAATTGATACTTAGATCTTATAGTCTGGTAGCTGACCAAGACTACAATAAATTGCATCACACAGCAACGGGATGGGAACTTTCAAGATTTATATCTATATACAATCTCTAAATTTAAATCCAACTATCATAATTACCTCTGCGTTCCTGAAAGCACTGAGGTGGTGCCCGGTGCGGAAGGCGCAGTGTGTGAACAGCTTCGAATACATGCAGCCAGGTGGCCTTGAGGAGCGAATCAGTAATGTCATCGAACCCCGGTGCAGCGTTTCCGGTGCCAAAGATTGCGTCTCACGCTTCGTCTTCGGTGATTTCTAGCGTGAGTGTGTTGGTAATTGAGGGATGAATTAGGGCCCATGGGTCCTCGATATCCCATCAGTGGACCGTCGGTTGAGGAGGCTGTCTCCCAAATGGGTGGCGATTTCCTTCGGTGCTACATAGCTTGCGTCTCCGTCTTTCAAAGGCGGTAACTGGAAGAGTTTTCTCCTCTGTCGCCATCCCCTAATTCGGAAGTGGGCTTGCCTGGTTCAACTGAGGCGATCAGCTCGCCCCAGTAAGTGCGTCTCTTGACTCGGACCGTTCTCTGGAAATGTCTCCTATTCAGATAAGTTTCAGTGAGATAGTATAACAATGACTGTGCGTAACCGCGAGTTGGATGCATGAGATACGCACTAGCCCAGCACACTTTCAAGCACCAGTTCCAATTTTCAACAAAGGAATAGGGAATATATGTATTTAATTGAGGTATAACTCCCTGTCTGCTCTTTTCTCTTAGGCAGTTCGTGAGATTATTCCGGCTTTTTCATGTTATGGATGGTCTCTGCCAAGCGCCTCCTCTTTTATCTTAAGTATCTGCTGCTGCATCTTCGCTGCCTCTTCATATTTGCCTAGTCCCCTAAGCACATTCGCCAGGTCACTCATGCTATGAAGCGTTGATGGGTGGCCTTTCCCAAATACCTCCTTTTTTGGCTCCAGTGTCTGCCGATGTAATTTCTCTGCCTCTTCATATTTACCTAAATTAAATAACACAAGCGCGAGGTTACTCATGCTATTAAGCGTTGATGGATGTGTTTTACCAAACATCTGCTCATATAGCTTAAGCGTATCCCAAAATACCTTCTCCGCCTCTTCATATCTGTATAATTTTAAAAGCACAGCCGCAAGGCCATCCATGCACATAAGTGTTGATGGATGGTTTTTGCCAAATACCTTCTCTTTTAGCTTAATTGTTTGCTGATATATCTTCTCTGCTTCTTTATATCTGCCTTGTATCTTAAGCACAGCCGCAAGGCTATTCATGCTTTCAAGTATTGATGGATGATCTTTCTCAAGCGCCTCCTCCTTCTGCTTGAGTGTCTGTCGATGTATCGTCTCTGCTTCTTTATTTCTGCCTAAGTTAGAAAGCACATTCGCAAGGTTACTCATGCTATTGAGTACTGATGGATGGTCTTTGCCAAGCGCCTCTTTCTTTAAGTTAATTATATGCCGATGCATTTCCCCTGACTCCTCGTATTTACCTAAAATGGAGAGCACAACCGCAAGTCCATTCAAGCTTTTGAATGTATTCGGATGATCTCTACCAAATAACTCCTCCTCTAGCTGAAGTGTCTGCCGATGCATCTTCTCTGACTCCTTATGTCTACCTTGTTTGCTAAGCACAATCGCGAGTCTATTCATGCTAAAAAGCGTAAGTAAATGGGTTTTGCCAAGGATCTCCTCCTCTAGCTTGAGTCCCTGCAGATGCATCTGCTCTGCTATTTGATATCGTCCTAGTAGTTGATTTCCCTCGGCCACCTTAGAAAAGAGATTAATTTCTGCGTTCTTGTCTGTGGAATATTCTGGATGCTCTAAGACAGCCTGTGCGTGTGGTAAACACTTTATCCATAGGGCTCTGTTCTTATAGTCTGGAAACGGCACCACCCTATCAAGCCGCTGTATAGCATAAGTTACGTTCCCTTTCAGCTCCCCTTCTTTCTCTAGCCAGTTTCGCATCGCTAGTCGCACAAGCCGGTGCATATCAAATGAATCTTCTCCCTCCCGTTGAGTGATGAATGCATATGCCTGTAGTGTCCCAATTGCGTCTATAGCCTTTAATTTTATATGCATGGGTATAAGAGATTTTGGAATATCCTTTTCTGCTAAGAGGCTCATAAATTTAAGATAATCTGCTGCTAGCTGGTCATGCTGTATAATATGGCTAAATGAAATAAGCCATGTTGTAGCCACTGGGTTCTTTTTGTCTTGGTGTCGGTCCTCGAAATCTCTGCTCAGTAATTCAATCATATCCTTAGGCTCTGACTCGCAAAGTTCAACGTAGTCGACAGTTGATATATATTTTATAGCCATGTATGCTGATGCTTGCCTGATTGCTAGCGGTAAGTTTGCTAGTATATTAAGCAGCCTCTTCGTGGCCGTTGTATTGCTTGTCTGGCTCTCCTTTAACCCTTTCTGTAGTAGGCTGAGGGCTTCACTATCTGTCATTTCTCTTATATTAAAAATACTTTCCGCATCCAGCCTTATTGCTGCGTCATGATTCCGTGTTGTGAATAAAATCGAACCTGTTCGACTGAACGGGAGATAAAGTGAAAGCCTAGCAGCACTAAAAAGCAGATCTGTATTATCTGCATTATCAATAACCAAGAGCCAGCTACCGCTGCTCTCTTGGCCCAAGGCAGCTTTAACAAGCTGCTTAACATCAGCCTCTTTATCAATTTCCTTAATCTTTAGTTGTTTGCCGATATTGCGGTAGGCGTTTTCAAAACTCATTGCGTCCACGGCCGGCACCCAGAAGATGGAGCAGTCAGGTTGCTTGTTATGGAGTAGATAGACAGCCTCTAATGCGATCTGTGTCTTGCCAACACCTCCGAGACCTTTAATAACAGTTCTCTGGCAGTTATCTTTATTTACGCTCAGACGAATTTTTTCCATAAGCCCTGATAAAATAGTTTCTCTTCTAATAAAGTTCTGGTTTCGTCTAAATAGAACGAGAAAAAGGGATCTCAGTGGTTCTTGAATAAACCGGCCACGACCTCTGTCTGTTTGAATATATTGTTTAAGCATTGCCTTTGTTGCAGATGCTGCCGTTGCCGCTGCGAAATGCTGCCATAGCTTGTTCTTGTGACAGTCGGCATAATCGCACACACCTTTGACCATAATACATGGCAATTCATCCCATGCTCCAGCTCCCTCCATCTTAAACGCAATCACCTCTTCTTTTTTTGCGATCCTGTCCCGGTCTTCTCCAGATTTCATTACTGTATCGCCTGATGCAACTGCACCAATATAGATAGCTGGCTCCTGCTCCTTGTCTTGCTCTTTAAGTCGTTTTCTCACCACCAGGTAATCTTCATCGCATCCTAAATCATTGCATGACGAGCTAAGGGCTTCATCACATACCGGATCCTTTCTTCCGTGGCAATGATTGCAGATGCACGACGCTGAGTTGCGGTGCTTATGACGATAGCTTGACTCAAATAACTTGTCCTCAGCTGTCCCAGGATATTTATATTTATCTTGACATTTTAGAGCCTTTTATTGGAGCTGTTTAAGAAAAGCGCCTGTCTTTTCTACAAGCTTCTCTTCTCCGCTGCTCGTAGTAAATTTCACCAATAAGTTGCGAATATTTTTGTCATGTTTCCTTAAATCATCTTCGCCAGTCTTGCGCATAAACCCATCAGGATAATTTCTGCCGAAATCGTATTGGATAACAGACTTGCTAATAACCACATCTCCGAGGAACAACTCTCCTTGGCTATTATATGGCACACCACCACAGATTCCCGCTAGGATGACCAGCCTGAGAGCTCCGTAACTGGACCGCATGTTGGCGGCGGCGGCCGCCGCGTTGGCTTTGCCCATCTGGGATAAGAGAGCTAGAACAATATTATGTTTGCCAATGCGGCCTGTTGTATAGTTATTGAGGTCTCCAATTGCTCGTCCAAATGTATCGCCATCTTCATCCCAGAATTCATCGAACAGGAGGAGGACCGCATCAAACTCGAGCGGTAAGGCGCAAATGATGGCAACTTCGAAGTCTTCGCGGCTGGACGGTCGCTGCGACATGATGGTGATCTATTGAACCTTGTATCAATGGCTTCGGCAGCCCGGAAGTTTAATGTCGACAGACAGACGGGCTGATAGAGCTATTCTATCAATTCATCTGATACAACTATCGCGCGGGGAAATGAAGAGGCAACCCAGTTGTGAAACGGCAACCCCTGTCATGGCTGAGTCAGCTGTTAGAGCTGTGTCTTTGCAGAGGTCCGACGGTAACAACAAGCTCCAGAAGCAGATTGATACCAATGTGAAAGCTGTAACACGCGCAGTGCTCCCAGCCTGGAAGACAACCCCTATCCCCATTCTACACAGGGAGTCGGACATCCCACTACTACTTGATCAAGTACGCCTAAGACAAGCAACGCGGGTCGCCGATCGCGATCCGCGGCACCTAATTGTCTAGAGGATCCAAATTCTCGAGAAGCTTGGTCCCAAAAGCCGAAGACTACACATCCTACATCACTGACCCGAACCTTTCCCCGTTAGGAAAGGAATAAGGCAGCTGAAGCCCATGCCAAACACCGCGCCCATATACCCCGAGACGAGATCATCTTGTACTCTGACAAGTCCCAGCTCAATGGGAACACGGGTTAGGGAACTATTACCTACTATATGTCCAACCACAGAACCACCATGGGGGCACTAGATGAAGCCGAGGTCTTCGACGTCGACATCACCGGCGCACTCGCGGCGGCGCAACTCACCGCGAGGTTCCTCGATACGCAGCAATGGACACCAGGGCCACCTTCTAGGCCCAGAAGGATGCGCTGAATTCCAGATCTTCGTCAGGAAAGCGCTGCCCTACGAAAGGAAAGACCAGCCCTGAATCCCCCATGCTTGGGACCCCGGAGTGCCTCTACCCGACGAGACGCCCTAGTCTATCAAGCCGGCTCAGCACACCCGGCGCCGAACCCATCCCGAGGAACCTTTCCCCGGACCCCCACTAACGCCGGGACCCCCGGGGCTGGAATCACCTAACCAACGGAGGAGCTCGGTAGCTGACAAGCAACAAGTTAACCAACAAAGGAACATAGGACTTAAACCCCCTGAGCAAGCCAACCAACCGAGGAACATAGAGGTCGAAGCCCTGATCAGGCCGCCGCGGCATGCCACGCAGCAGCGAGCAAGCCAACCGTTCAGCCAACCTTAGGGGCCATGAAGCATCAACCATTGCGCCGTCCGCTACAGGCGGGATTCCCCTGTTATCCTATGCCACCGACTAATTCAGAGTCGCAGGACCCATCCGGAAACGAAAATTTCCAGGCAACCTCCGTACGGTTAGATCCCTGGGGATCAGCTTTCAGAAGGGTTTGGCAGGGGTTACGTACATGTACCGACCGCTAACGAGGCCGGAGCCTACAAGCCTCGTCAGAAGGACGCTATAACCACTGCCGACAAGATAAGGTACAGGAGAAGGGGCCATGCGTTGCAGCAGGGCGGCCTGAGCTGCCGTTTTCTGGGCTTGTGGCCCAATTCCCATTTTCCGCAAAGTGGAATTGTATGCAAAAACGGTCAAATCGACTCACGGTCATACAAAAAAATAACCATACCAGCCAGATTTGGCGATCCGGTTGAAATTGGAGGATTTGAGCAAAAATGAGCTGCCCTGGAGCTCTGCCTACAGTCTACTCAGGATCTTTTTTCCTACCTATTGGAAACAGAAAGAGGGGCAATTGTAAAGGGTTATTAAGAATAATAGAAATAGGTAGCAAAATTTTAGTTTCCTTTGCTAGTTATGTGTTACAAATGGCGAAATCCTATCTATGGGATTTATACAGAAACTACTTGGCACTGACCGACGTTATCGCCCCTTCAAGGGATTTCGGCCAAGCCACAGTTGTTGATCTACAACAAACATACTAACATCCTAACATATGACAGGTGATTCTATAATGATTATGTTTTATCCTATTTTTTCTACGACTGCTCCAAGTATTCTAACAAAATTGACAAAGAAATAAACGAAAAGAAAAATCTCTCCGCAACGATGTCGGCGCGATCATAAAGCAGACGAGCTATTTGCTAGGCTCAGAAAATGCAAGCCATATGATGTACATATAAGAAGGTTTGGACTGCAATCTGATTTCTAACAATAAGACCTCAAATATTTTAGCTTCATTGCATCAAAAAGCCATCGTCTCAATACCAGATTGCTTTCTCACAAAAAGCGCAGTCAAATCTCCCTGCTCCATGTCTATCCTTAAGACGTGGCGCGGGGTTCATACATAGGTACATGTATGTAACCTTGAATGCAGGGAGCCGCTGTTGTATGTACAAGCCAGTAAAAAACATTCCATTTTTCGAGATAGTGTTACATCACCAACAAAAATAATGCCGCGGTGGAGCAATCATATGTGTCCTTTTTTCTAAACCTCTCGTTTCAACGAGCGACGGTTCAAAGGCACCAAATGCCGAGCATCTAATTGCTGCTGAAGGACGGTAGGGCGAGGGCCGGGTTTTGCGGAAATTGCGGCCGATCCTCGATCTCGTTTCTATAAAACTAAGAGTACAGATAGCATGTTAACAACGGAATATCAAGAGAGACTAACTCGTTTACAACAGTCGTGCCTATGACTCGAGGCTCAAGAGAATACGGAACTTTTGGGTTTAATCTAGTAACTAGTTGACTGCAGTCATACAATAGTTTCATATTTGATGAGGAATCTAGATATAAACTAATAGTTTATGAAATCCACCCTCAGATTCCAAAATTTATACTGTGCCTATTTTTGGCTCTTTCTCATCTTAGTGGTCATCTCTTACCATCGCATTTAATGTCACGTTTCCAGGCTAAAACGATCAGGCATGCATACATGTTTGTAAGCCACTAATCCTTAGAGCGCATCCATCGCTTATCTCAATCAGCCTCAAGGTGAGACATCTTTATGACTATTCAAATAGCGTAACTTTTGAATCAATTGCAAGTTGCATAAATAAATACTCGTTAATTGAAAGAGGGGAACTATCCCGTCCGCCAGCCGAAACCCTTTAAAGCTCGTCGCATCAACGTAGCACATCTCACGTCACCAGTCGCCGCGATCGCAGACAATCTCAAAGGATAGTCCATTCTCCTCCTCACAGATAACACAATGGAGGACTTTTCCAAATACCAGGATGTTATGGGACAACTCCTGTTCCTCAAAACTTACACTCAAATCGTCCTCGGCTTTCCCACGCCAGAGACGGCATCCGACGAAGCCATTACAGCAGATCTTGAAGCAGCGGCAAAAAAGCTCACAGATGCGTTCCCTTGGCTCTCGGGGCACGTTATTCACGAAGGAGTCGCTCCAGGAAATACGGGCCTTGCGAAAATCGTACCATATGCTCCAGGGACGCGTCTCACTCCTGTTGTGGCAAAGGATTGCCGTAACCTCTGTCCATCATTTCGAACCATCGTGGACGCAGGTGCGCCAATGTCGATGCTTGATGGCGAGATCTTGTCCTCGCGACAGGGGATTCCCAGCGGCTATGACGAGTCAATTGAGCCGGCACCGGTACTTCTCATCCAGGCCAATTTCATTGAAGGTGGTGTGCTCGTAACATTCGCCGGCCAGCACAATATTCTCGACATGAACGGCCTTGCCCAGTTGATTCGACTTTTCGCAAAGGTCTGCCGGGGCGAGTCGTTTACGCAGCTTGAACTCGAGCAGGGAAACCGAGATCGCAGGAATGTCGTTCGACTTTTAAACCCGGACGAACCCAAGGCCGACCTTACCCCCTATCTCGTTCAGAAAAAGACGCCGGATTCAAGTGCGGCTTCTAGCCCACCTGCTAACAGCAAATGGGTATACTTTCACTTCCCTGGCTCGAATTTAGCAGAACTCAAGAATATTGCCTCCACGCCAGGCTCCTGGATCTCGACTGACGATGCTTTGTCCGCTCTGGTCTGTCAACGGATCACGGCTGCACGCATTCAGCGCCTTGGGTCTGGTTCGCCTGGGGCAAAAGTGATTTTCTCCCGGGCCATTAATTCGCGGCGCTTTTTGGAGACCCCAGTCCCTCCAGAATACATGGGCCATATGGTATTTTGTATCGATCAAACATTACCACTGAAGGATGCTGCGGGTGCTATAGATGTTTCTGTTCTCGCTGGTAAGTTCCGTGATGACATCAGGAACTTGCAGTCCGTTGCAATCCACACCTTTGCAACAGCGGTAGCAGAGAGTGATGACAAAGGTGCCATAACGTACGGAGCGCAGATGGACCCTACCAAGTATGACATTATGTTTTCAAGTTGGGCTGGACAGGGGCTATATCAACAATCTTTCGGAAATCTGGGGAACCCGCACATAGCGAAAAGACACAAGTTTAAGCCCATGGAAGGCCTTTTATACTTCATGCCTAGAACCGACGCCGGAGATATAGATGTGGCCGTATGCTTGAGAGAAGAAGATATTGATCGCTTAAAGGTGGATGAAGTTTTGATGAGGTACGGGAAGTATATTGGCTGAGGATTTCTGGGAGAATGGGTCTAGATATGGATGAGATATGTGAATTAAATCTGGGAGATTACAAAATTAGCAAGTTAAGAAAACACTCAGCTAGCTTTAGTTGTCATTTACCCTCTTATCTGAGTCAAGATGACGCAAAAAGTTATCTATTCAGTCAATTAGAATATTCATCTTTTGCAGTACCACCATTGCAAATTAAAAAACAAAATGCGTCATACCTGAAATCTTCCAGCGCCTTGAGAAGTCCGATACAGCATTTCTGAGAATGCCCTTGTCTTCTACCGATAGTCCATCCGCACAAAGCTCGTCTAAGTGAGCAGCAGCACCGTATAAGCAACATAGCCCTATGAAGCATGGCCTGGTGCTGTTGAACCAGCCATGCCTCTGAAGCCATACGGATTCGGCACGGCATGTCTCTATGATCATATTGCGTGCGCAATTGAAGGTTAACATAGACTTCGGATTATTTCTTGATACTTTGTAGTAGTCATTCGTGCGATATAGCATAATCAAGGCACTTCCAATCATGGTTAGAACCGATATTCTACGATAATGAAAATGGATTGTGCGCCGCTCACCTAAGAGTCATAGCAATAGTTTCGCAAATAGGAAAATTGCTTCCTTCACTTGTGCGGATGTAGTCACCAGTTTCACGGCACATCTCTCTTTCCACTGCTTCATATTGGGTAAAATCATCAGTTCTTATGGCCCTCAGTGTATCTCCCATACGAATAGCATGGTATGCTCGAGCCAAGAAGTTTCGGATCGCCTCGTGTGAGTAGAGATCGGCTTTTGTTACACTCAGGATAGCAGAGTTTGGGGGAATATGAGCCTCTTCGACAAGATATGGCAGACATTGGTCGATAGTGGACAGAACTATAGTGCTGTTGCATTTAGATTAGATCAATACTACACGATATCATGTTGACAAAAAAAGACCGCGTGCTTGTAGCTTACCGATCCAATAAGATAATTGCGCTCCAGTGGAGATCTAGCTCTAGTTGGTTGTGATAGCCATTGATAGCACTGTTCTTTGAACCTGCCACAAGATATTCGCTGAAGCTGAGTCGACGAATGAGGGCAATACACATTGTTAAGGTTTCATATGCTTCGCTGCTCAAGCCATGACCACACGCGTACATCGTTAGGATAATGCCACATTGCAGCAAAACGCGGACTTGAATATCTGGAGATGAATGCAGAACGCCAAAAAGCTGCCGCGCGGTGCGATATAAAGCACTCTGTGCCGGATGAGGCGAATATTCGCAAACGCTCTCCGAAAATACGTGCATAGAAAGAAGCAATAGAGCAAAGGCATCGTTATTGGCCGCACTGCCGGACATAAATTGCGCTGCTTGGCTGTAGACAGCATCCCTGTCCAAGAAAGGGAACCAGTAATAAGCAAGACTTAAATAATTGGCCACAACATCTGTTGTGTGAATGGAGGCATGGCCAAAAAGGTCTCTGACGAGATGTGATAGTGATGGCTGGGAGGAGTCCCCTTCGATATATGAGTCGTGATTTGAGCAAGCTGCCCAGAGCAAATTGCGCTTGCCCAAGGAAGATAGATGGAACCGACAAGAGCTGGAACATGGAATTAACATGTCAGCCGTGTTGTTGGATATCGGTACTGGCCCGCGGGCTGGCACACCAGTCTCTGTTGGATAGACACATCGAACTGATTTCCTAACAGCCATGGCGTCAGTGTTGTGCTTATGGTCAACAAGCAACAAGTTGAGGGTACGATAAGAAGCCTACATGGAACAACGCGAGCACTGAGGGAGGACCCTGTCGCAGCGCTGCTTTTGACGCCGGCAGTTTAGGCACGTCCCGGGGATGTAACCGGTCCGGGGAGCCGAGACTTTGACTTCATTGTTGCTCGACGCCACGAGTACCGGATCGGCCATACTGAGATACAAATGGAGGTGTGACTTGAGAAGACAAGGCGGGGATACGATATTGGGCAGGACACTTCGGGCTATCACTGGCGAGCATGTAACTCGTAGGTTTGCGCATTGAAAGACCAAGAGACACAAGGGTTAATATGCCATCGGCCGACCCTTGTCAAATCTAGGCCGCTACCTTGGAAGCTAAAATTGATTAGTACGCAGCGACTTAATCAGATGTAGTACCAGTACACAAGCCAGTAGAGAAATAAAAAGTAAAATCTACTATTGCTAAGCTAGCTTCCAAGTATCGATACAGAGAATGAAATGTCTGCGAATGGTGGCGCTGCGTGAGCAGTTCCTAAAAAGCGCCTAGTTCTACAGTGCGATGCAAACTGTTGAGCTACAAAGCCACTGAGGCAAAGCTCAGGAGCAGGCGTCGGACGATCCCTGTCAGTGGATCCAGAGTGCTGATTGGACAAAGATGTCAGAAATCTCCGGGTATGCCGCTAAACGACGGCTACTCCATGATATACGTGTGTTAGGTCGGGAGGATCTAGATGCAGGCACACTTACTGGGGCATTGGATCTAAAATTAATCGTGTTACTGGCGATTATCTCTGTAACGACAAGCTAAGTAGCCACTCTATATTTCAAATCAATCACAAATTGGTTAGGTAACTCTCCTGTGGCGCTTTGTAATGCTCTATCATCGCATCAATGGTTACAGCTACTCCTGTACATTTTGCTAGACTAACGATTTTGCATCATGTAATCTCCTTCTCGCATCTTCTTGCACTTGTCTCATAATATCAGCAGCTGGTTCCAATCTTTTGACCAGTCCCACTCCAGCCCCTGCCCAGATGCAAGAAACATCTCTCATGTTAACTTCCTCCATCTGGGACCGCTCAGTATCGCGGTAGAATTGTGTCCGTACCGAGTCAATATCCATCCCCATCTCTCGATTGTTGTAGATTGCGCCTCTCAAACATCTGCCATCGTATAGCTGTGGCCAGGGATTTGGGCCCCAAATATCGTCAAACACGCGAGATCTCACAGTCGACTCTCCGCCGTCAGATGCTGCGAGGATTTCCTCGCGGACATCTGAATCCATAGCTGCTTCCTCAGCTCCAATGAATCGAGTGCCCAGAACTACACCCTCAGCCCCAAGAGTGATGGCTGCCGCTACTCCTCTTCCATCCATGATACCACCAGCTGCAAGAACTGGGATGTGAGAGAGCCCATGGTCTTTGAGAGCATCTGACACTTCTGGAACGAGTGTTACCACACTGGCCCCTTTTGCATGGCCATGACCGCCCGCATCACTGCCTTGCATTACCAAGGCATCTGGCTGGCAACTCTGGGCTGCTTCCAAAGCAGCATTGATACTTCCAACCTGTATCCACACCTTGGAAGGCGAAGAGACTTCTCGTATCCCTTCCGTCCAGGCTTGCATCTGCTGCGCGCTTCCGAATGAGAGCCAAATTACTGCAGGCTTAAACCTTGCAAAGATTGGTAGCCAGCGTTGGGGTGTACTACCAATGACGATGATGCCAACTCCCACTGGAAGGACACCGAGATTTCGATGGGTGGCCATAAAGTCTTTCAGCTGGGCTTGGGCACTCTCCAGCTCAGCTTCCAGTCCGAGGGGGCTGCCTGTAAATCCAATCTGTCCTAGCCCTCCGCTCATGGTAACTGCAACTGCAAGTTTGCTGGTAGCAACGCCACTCATTGGCGCATTTGCAATAAACGGAAGCTGGATCCAAGGCAGATCACGCTTCATTCTGCTGATATAAGACATGGTGGTGGAGCCAAAGCGTTGACGTAAGGTAAGGCAACGATCATGTAGAAGAAATATATCTTGATGATTCGACTAGAATTAAAGATTTGGTAAAGTGCAGAATTTCTGTATCCAATGTATACTTAAAGCGTCCAAATTGTAGACGGGATAGCGTGGTCCATATATGTATGCATTGCAGAGCTGAATATAGTGCCCTGCTTCTGATCTGATCTACCTCTTATACATAGGATTTTAGCTTACTGTATAATATATAATCCATTTTGCATGAAAACTCCATCTTTGATCAATAATGTAATCGCAGCCGAATAGCAGAATGCACATTACATAGCTCTGGGGCAGATCCACTCAGTGCGAATTCATGACCTTGGTGCTTTTGTTGTGCCCATGCTGCATTATGTAATTGAAGAAAGGCAAAACGCCAAGCACTGCTCCAAATATCGGAACTCGAATCGGCAAAGACATCCGGCAAAGAGCGGAGTAAAAGCAATGAGAACCCCTCAAAAATAAATGAATTTGATGTTGAACCCACTGTATTTATGGCAATGGCTGGAGCCCATCATCGGGCCGTCGCGGGCTAATGCGGACCATCGCACAAGGATTCGTGTCTCCTAATCAGTTGAGAGTAGTTATTTAAGAGAGCAAGTCACCCTGAGCACTTTTGGATGGAAGAATAGCCGGTAAATTTTGTGCTTTGAACATAGAGTTGTCGACCTTTTATCCGAAATATTCTGCCCAAAATGCCTCTTTCTGGAAGTTGCCTGTGCGGAGAGATCGCATACTCTAGCAGCAGTGAGTTCAATATTTCCCGTGATTCCAAATCTACCCTGTTGTCTCCTAATATGAGGTATCACACAGGCGAGGAGCCAAAGGTAACAGCTCTCTGCCACTGCGTAGATTGTCAAAAGGTATGGCCCACGATAAAGAGCAAGTTGGATTGTGCCACTAAAACCGCGCAGTGGACCGGCTCAGCATATACCTCAAACGCTGTGGTTCCCGAGGACGGCTTTCAAGTCACAAAAGGTAAATTCGGATCTCCATTAACGTTGAAATTCTGCATTGAGGCCTAATTGAGTTCAGGTGAGCCCAAGTGGTATGATACCACTGGAGAGTCTGGGAACAACAACAGGCACTTCTTTTGCTCCAACTGCGGCTCTAGCCTGTATGGAAAGCTAGATATCATGCCTGGAGACATTGTCATCAAGGCTGGCTCATTGGACAACGGGGCTGCGAACCTAAGCAACAATATTGGTGTTGAGTTCTATTGCAAGGACAGGGTAGGATTTGTCGCTCAGCGTGAGGAAGCCAAGCAGTTGCCTCGATTTATTTAGACTCCATAAAAGATGGTGGTCTGAAGATTATGTAAATGTTTATTAATTTGACTATATTTAGCCTGCTATTTTCTCTACTCGTTGTGTTAATGACAATTCAGTCTAGCTATTACCGTTGCATTACGTGGTGGAGACACATCTCAGACGGCGTAGATGGTATACAATAAAAAAGACTTTGAAACTTTGACTGAAGAGAAAGGCTCGTGCTATTCAAAACCTACAATCTAATATCAGTGTTCTTAAATAGTTTATCATAGACGGCACTCTCGTTGAAGCTATTAAAAAAACCACCAAAAAACATCGCTCCTCAACGTCAATTGTCTCTGATGGGTACCAACAATTCCGAATCAAGTTTGCGTCACATGCGGACTATTCTACACATATGAGGAGAGAAATCGAGGCCGAAAGACATCTTGGGCTGGTCATACTTGATGCATTGTGCGGCAGTAACCTCTTGAAACACCCTCAACTCGTGGTGGATGACACTAGTAGGCGTATTGGTGTACCGGTATTATCTCGACGATATGGAGGCTGCATTGACAGTGTGAGCGAATTTTGAGAGCAGACGGTGTACGCTAGGTGCCCGAGCAGGGGTCGGCCGACCCTCTCTAGCTTCCGTTCTAAAATAGCATTTCCGTTGTATTGACAGGGATCGGCCGACGCTTGTGTGCGCAGGTCGAGCTAATGAGGCTGGCCCTTTGTCACCTCCTAAAGTTGCGCTAGAATGATTCAATGCCGTGGAACTGTTTGGCACGAGTTTATTGCAGGATCCTCATTTGAAATCAAGCTTTAGGAATCGCGCAATTAGTTGGACTCGCCATGTGTCTCATCTGCCCTAAATTGGTTTTTGCAGATGTGGCAAAAGGGGAAACAAACTCTATCTTACACATCAAACAGCTTGAAAACGCTCTCTAAGGCACTATGTAACGCTAGATGTGTAAGCTGAGAAGCCGTCACACTTGACAATTAGATGACTTCACTCTAGACTTATGGAGACTGTATCACACCATTGACGTATCATTAATAATGCATAGTGTCACTATGTGCCAAAGCGATGCTTGACATCGAATGCTCTCAGGAAAGGCAGAGTGGCAAGTTTCATGTACTGTGGTCAAAAACTGGGGCGAGTCCACAATGAATCCGCTTTCCACATCATGATATAAATATCTGTCGATAGACGCCTGTTAACGACTTCTCTCCATTGACCCAAGCACTCAAAGCACTTACAAACTACTGCATCAACTATATATTCACCTTAAACGACTTTATACCCTTACATTCTATCGCAATGGCTCTCCCAACCACTACCCGAGCATGGTCTATCAGCGAGATCAAAGAAGGAAGCTTCGATAGCCTTGTTCTGAAGGACAACGTTTCTCTTCCCAGCCTTGGTGATCATGATGTCTTGGTTCAGATTGAGGCCGTGTCTCTCAACTACAGAGACTTGGCCATTCCTAGAGTATGTAAATCCGGCAAAGGTGTTGAAACAGCTTTTGAGATCTAACTTGGCTTATAGGGACTCTACCCCTTTGTCATAAACCTTCCTGTTGTTCCCGGATCTGACAGCTCCGGAATCGTCCTTGCAACTGGTCCCAAGGTTACCAAACTGGCCAAGGGAGATCGAGTTTGCACCCTGTTCAACGAGCTCCACCAGACCAACCCAATTACTCCCGATGCCGTTGCAAGTGGCTTTGGCGGTGCAATTGATGGCACCCTGCGCGAGTATGCCGTTTTTGGAGACCACGCTCTCGTCAAGGCTCCATCTACTTTGAACGCTATTGAAGCCAGCACCCTTACCTGCGCTCCCCTTACCGCATGGAACGCCCTCTACGGACTGAAGACAGTCAAGGCAGGCGACTGGGTCTTGACTCAGGGCACCGGTGGTGTCAGCCTTTCAGGTATCCAGTTTGCCGCTGCTGCTGGCGCGACCGTTGTCGCCACTACGTCTACAAAGGAAAAGGCCGAGGAACTGAAGAAGCTGGGAGCCACACACGTTATTAACTACAGAGAGACCCCTAACTGGGGCGAGGCTGCCAGAGCTCTGACGCCCGGAGGCAATGGATTCGACCACATTCTCGAGATCGGCGGCCCTGGAAGTCTTGAACAGTCGCTCAAGGCCATCAAGCTGGAGGGTGTCATCACCATCATCGGATTCCTTGCACCATCCGACAAGCAGCCTCCTCTGATGGCCGCTCTCAGCAACGTTTGCACTGTCCGCGGTATCTTTGTCGGCTCTAAGCAACAGTTTGAGGAAATGAACCGGGCTATTGACTCTAACAAGATTAAGCCTGTCGTTGACTCTAACATCTTCTCGTTTGATGATATCAAGAAGGCGTACCAGTACCAGTGGGAGCAGAAGCACTATGGAAAGGTTGTGATTAAGATTGCAAACTAAAAGGGGAATACATATGGAATTCTAAGCAATAGCGTTATCAATATATCATAAATAAGAGCCCTATATTTAAATCCCTTTCTTGATCGTTGGCAAGTTGAATGACTCTCGTGCCGTTATGGTAGTCTCCGGATACACTGCCTATCATAATCACTCTTCGATTTGTTTCGACGAGCCCATCTTGATCAAAGATGTGTGTGGCATGAAAGTAGATATCTCAGATTCGTCCAATAGAGATATAGAAGATGTTACTATAATTAGACTAGGTTCTCGATTCAGTTGTAGTTACATACGTAGTATTGCGTTCAAGATCGATCCGGCAAACATGACTAATACAAGCTGGCGTTACCGTCCAGATCTACTCTAACAAGGGTCGGCCGAACCTAGTAGATACATGTATGGAACGCGGGGAGAAGGCCCAGTAAAGCAATTAGAATTAGCTATGAAGTACCGCATACTATACACTCACCAGCCGCCTCCCAGGTGAATTTGTGTGGAGCTAGTATTTACTTTAAGTGGCGACATATTGTTACCTTTTTACGTCAAGTGGGATATGTAAGTACGAAATTGAATGACTGTATTTAGACTAGGCATAGCCAATACACGCTTAACCCCGCGTTGTATGCCGTCAGTTGAATTATAAGAGGGCTTCACTTAACATATAAAAGAATTATCTTGAAGCCGCAGAGTAAGCAAATATTCGACAATGGAAGCCAAGTTAGCTGTTCTAGAGGATGATGGTTACTTCGATCTTGGGACTTACCATCGCCCCATTACAACAGAAAGTCCCGACGCCCAGCGGTGGTTTAACCGAGGCCTCATTTGGGCCTATGGCTTCAATACGCAGGAGGCGTCAAGCTGCTTTGAGAAGGTTACCATAGCAGATCCCAGCTGTGCCATGGGATACTGGGGATTGGCCTATACCCGCGGCCCCTATTATAACAAAGCGTGGCGTTTGTTTGATCCCGAGGATCTCAAGACGTCCCTTGAAGCCACTTATATCGCCTCGCGAAAGGCATTGGAGCTCGTGGGAAACGCCAGTCCAGTCGAGCAGGCTCTCATTCATGCGCTCGTCGCCCGATTCCCACAACGCACTCCGACAGATGACTACTCGGTATGGAATCGCGCATATGCCGATGCTATGGGGGTTGCATACAAGCAATTCGGTGACGACTTGGATGTCGCCACATTCTACATCGATGCTCTCATGAATCTCACTCCGTGGGCCATGTGGGATCCGTACAGTGGCAAGCCAGGGCCCAATTCTCGTGCTTTTGAGGCTGAAGCAGCTATTTCCCGGGCATTGAAGCAACCAGGCGCTAGCCAGCATCCAGGATTGCTTCATTTGCATATTCACCTCATGGAGATGTCACGCACACCTGAAGCTGCCGTTCCCTCGGGAAATCTTCTACGGGGCCTTGTACCCGACTGCGCCCATTTAAATCATATGCCCTCGCATCTCGATATTCTTATTGGAGACTATCAAGCCTCCATTACCGCTAATACAGTCGCTGTCAATGATGATCGAAAATATGTGGACAGGGCCGGTGGCATGAGCATGTACTCCCTCTATCGAGGCCATAACTATCACTCTCTGATATATGCTGCAATGTTATCCGGGCAGTCAAAAATCGCCATCGAGAACTGCACACATATGGAAGATGCACTCCCCGCAGAGCTGCTCTCCATCAAGTCTCCACCCATGGCAGACTGGTTAGAAGCTTTTATTGCAGTCCGGCCTCACGTCTTGATCAGATTCGGCCGCTGGGCCGACATCATCAACCTTGAGCTTCCAGAAGACCAATCCCTCTACTGCGTTACGGTCGCTACAATTCAATACGCAAAGGGTGTTGCTTTTGCCGCTACAGGAAAAGTGGACGAGGCGTTGAAGCAGCAAATATTATTCAAAGAAGCTGTAGCCCGCGTGCCTCCTTCACGAATGGATTTTCCAAACAAATGTATTGATATCCTCGCGGTCGGCGAAGCAATGCTGGCTGGTGAGATTGAATACCGCCGCGGGAATTACGAACTGGCTTTTGAGCATTTACGTCGCTCCATCTATCTAGACGACCATCTCAACTACAGCGAGCCATGGGCTTGGATGCAGCCATCTCGACACGCCTACGCAGCTCTACTGCTGGAGCAAGGTCGTGTGGAAGAAGCCGCCAAGGCATACGCAGAGGATCTTGGATTCGACGAATCTCTACCGCGTGGTCACCAGCATCCAAATAACATTTGGGCACTGCATGGCTACCATGAGTGTTTGACGTTGCTGGGGCGGACTGCTGAGGCTAAGATGCTTGAACTACCACTGAAGTTGGCGACTTGTTTGGCTGATATTACTGTTCAGTCCTCTTGTTTCTGCCGGACAGTCAATCAGGGCGAGTCTCAGAATGGTGTGACGGCATGTAATAATGGCAGTGGGTGTTCATCCTGAAGTATAGAATGGAGATATCAAGCTCGCAGTGCCGATATGTACAATGAGAGCACTAGGGCTGTACATGGTTCAAGGCATGTCCAGCAGTACCTAGCAATAGATTCGCATAGCGATACAACATGCGCGCATCTCAGATGTGACCGCCATTCAAAATAAATAAATAAATTATTCATCATTTCATAAGGACTACGGTAACTGGTACATGATGTCTATAGAAACGCGCTGTTTCTCGAGCTCGGTATACGCCTTGCATGTTGCCACTTGTTTCCATCCTCCCCAGTGGCTCTTCTAGTCGAGGTTCCTCCTTTAACGTCTTCTACAACTTTGATCGTAGCGAACTCAGCCATCCAGCAGACTTATCAACTTTGCGCGCGTATGGATGTCTAATTCCAGGTACCATAAAGTCAAGACTGCTAGTGTTTACAAGATCCGGATGCGCATCCCTCATCAAATCCGTCATGCCACACAGACGCATAGCCGTCTCAATCTCTTCTTTAAGAACTGCAAAGATTATCAGTTATTATTCGTGTAAAATTGGAGTGGCTGAAAAGAATAGTGGAAAACTTACCCCACGCCGCATGCTCTACACCCTCTTGGCCATAACTCAGAGAGTAGAGGAAAGGCCTGCCTAGCCCAACAGCAGACGCGCCTAGGCAAATAGCTTTAACTATGTCCGACCCTCGTCGAAATCCGCCATCGATCAAAACTTCAAGCTGAGCGAATATCTCTGGACAATGCTTCTGCAACTCTAACAGGACAAGAATGGAAGGCGGCGCAGTATCAGCTGCGCGACCGCCGTGGTTACTGATGACAATGCCTTGAACTCCCATCTTGGCCGCCATAATGGCGTCCGCTGCGCACTGAATGCCTTTAATAACAATTGGAAGCTGCGTGATGCTCCGTAGCCACTTGAGGTCATCCCAGCTAGTCGTCGGATCGATAAATGACGCTGCCTGGCGCGCAAAACCAGCGCCTTTCTTGTCGCTAGTCTTGGTGTCGAAACTCGTACCAATTCCCGATATCGCCAGTTGTTCTTTTGACTTTACGCGCTCGTCGTCTTCTCGTTTTGGGATAACGGGGACGTCAACCGTCAGGAGAATTGCCTTCACTTTACCGCTAGCTTCGATGGTCCGGATGGCAGCTTCGGATTTGGCACGGTTCTTGTCCACGTATAGCTGGAAGAAGGCCTGTCGCTTGGTCTCGTTTAAAATTTCTGTATATGTATATGAAGAGGGAGTCGCGAAACAGTGAACAATTCCCGCCGCATTGGCTCCTCGAGCCAACGTCAACTCGCCCTCGGCGCCGCCAGCTCGCGCAGCACCTGTAGGTGATATAAAGACGGGTATTTCAAGGTCACATCCAAAAAGCTTCGTGCGCGCCGTCACAGTACCTACGTTGCGCAAGACTCTTGGGCGCAACCAGATCTGGCGCAGCATAGAGCTATTAGCGTCTCGCGTGATATTATCATTCGATCCACCTCTGATATACCCCCAAGACTTCTCAGATACAGCTATATGTGCCGCTTTTTCGAAGTCGTCCATGTTGAAAATGTCATCGAGAGCCGGCTTCTCCCCAGACTTCACCAATGCGGTTTGGGTTGAGGCTTGATTGGCGGCTTTCCAGTCTTCTGTTATTGTGGATGCATCCAGTGATCCGATATGGCCTTTCTCTCCCAATGTCTCTCGGATCAATGAAGGTGAGTGAACTCGACCATACTCTTCAGTGGCATCCTTCCCGGCAAATTTATATATAACTAAAGGCGCGTAAGCAATGTGCACCTGAAGCACTGAGCTGATTGCCAAGTGCTGTCTATGGTTAAAACGTACTCTCTTGCCCGCCAGGATGCTCTGGTGCGAATTCAGTCATATCATAGACCTCTCCATCGACAACAATCCATACATCACCACTCTTATTGTGATGGAGAATCTCTGATGTGGCTACCTTTCTCACCATGGTGTCCTATTCGGCGTGACTGACAATTGAAATGTTGGTACTTTTTGGTGAGAGAAAGTCTAGAGGTTTGCAGCTGTATTTTATATAAGCCAAGTCGGTGTGCAGATGCAGATCTTAGATGTGCTGCTCCCCCGCATTATTTAAGCCTGCCTACCTTGGTAGTCGAAGTATAAACGCGGGGTGGAATGTTGCCATCTCTACCTAAAAAAAAAAAAAAAACTGCTGATATCCAAGGAGTACAGCACATATACATATTTGATTTGCCGACATCGCATCTCGAAGAACGCCACAAACAGGGGTTCGCAATTCCAAGCCGGTGCAACAGCTTGCTCTCGCTACTCACTAAGCCGAGATCTAGATGCGGATATTGCTCAATGCCAATTAATGGCCATTTCCCACGGATTTAACGCGGATATTGGGCGCTTTAGCATTCTGATGTAAGCGAATAGCCGTCAAGGCAAAACAAAATTGGAGTGGCGTTGATTGCATGGAACATTCACCGGACTAATACATACCGAATATGGTGGTTTTTTCCCGCTGCATGCCATGCTATGAATACGAAAATTCATTTCACACATGAGATTTGCTTCAATTCTCAACAAAATGAAGTGAATCTTTCCAAACGTACTCGATTAATAGAGCTTGGGCAGATAGTAGATGCAAACACTTATTTGTGGTGACAAAAGTCAATGTCTGAGGCCCGGCAGATGGCCGAGGTAACGCAAGGCAAAAGACGGTTAGCAACGGAACAAAATGCCATTTTATGATGTAATTGAAGGTTTATTAGATGCTGACATTGCCTTGGGCGAGTTTGATACTCTTTGGCATTGGGGGATAAGAATGGATCTGCGCTTAAGAGACCAGTGCTTTGGAATCTATGGTGGTGCTGGAAGAAGATCCCACTACTTGAATCGATATGCTTCGCTACAATCAATATATAATCGAAACCAATACTGGTCCCGAGTCAATCAATGCAAATGATCTCGGTTATTGCTTGAAAACTAAAACTACAGTTTATTAATGTCTGTTTATTGGTTCCAGTATATGGCAACCAAACAAAGCACTTGGGTAAGTCTGACGTCGCAACACAAAACTCTACTTTAGATCCCTCCGTATCAAGATGAAACGTGATTGCCATCGTGTTATTCAGCTGTCAAAATGGTAGACCGGTGTAATATATGGTAATAGGTGGTACTACATTGAAAGGAGTTAATGTTATTTCATCAAACTCTTTTGCCCTTGTCTGTTCGCTTTATTTTACACATAAAGCTACGTTCTCGACAATATGGGTGATACAGGTAGCTACAAACCATCAAATTCCTTTATCCTTAGTATATCAGGACTGCTCCTTCAGGAATACACTTGCAATAACTGCTGAATGAGAGTGTTCTCGCATTTATAAGGCAAAAAAATGTAAACATCTTATCAGTTGGCAAGGCAATGGCTACATGTATCTGTTAGGCTTAGACCTCCGTACACAGAGTGCCCGGCACCTGCCTGCACCCGGAATAAAGGAGTTGGCCACTGTCTGGGTGCCTGAGGTACTCCTTATATGCCCGCTGCTGCTATTGAAGTCTCCTTCTGGATTCTCATAGTATCGGATGCCTAGGAATTCCAAAATCCTACATCTGATGTGCATCTTTCATCCAATGCTGGCGCAATTTCTGCTCTGCACGTCACTCTAATTCTCCCAATCCGCCTCAATCCTCTATCGCACCAAGCAAGTTGTTTGCAGCCGCGGTATATCATCGCGCAGTCCAGTCACTCTTCCGTTCCCGATTTTCGATTCTTCTTCTTATTTTCTGACATTTTTCTCGCATTTCTCTTTCTCTCTTTCTGACCTTCTCTATACGATCGCGTCGCAACACTAATCTACCACTACGTCGAGACATTCCTTCTGAACATCGCGGGCAACATCGCAGGCATTTGGGAAAGTATTTCTGTAACCAAAGCTATTCGTTAATATCTGTGGTCTTGAGCTATCACAATGTCCACCCAAAACCTTGAGGCCATCAAAGAGGCCCTGTTGGTAAGATCAACTATACCCCATATCGTTCTGCCTTTGATCATTGGCACGGATAACATATATTGGCTCTATCGAGAGACAATGGCCTGGTGAGAAAAGGTATACAAATATCCGTACTGATATCTTTTCATTGTAGGCTGAGCTCGGCAGAAGCAGACAGGATGAACTTCCACTCAGCGACCACGCTAAACGGCCAACTTATCTACCTGGGAGATCTGGTACCAGCCATATTCCACAAGCTCGCAAAGAAAAATTAGAGAGCAAGTGGGGAGGTAAGTCGATTAAGTATCGATGCCAAAGCATTGCTCTATCTGATCATATAAAGTCAAAATTGTGGACGAAGAGAGTCAGCAAATGGAAGGCCTTGAGCTTGGCAACGCTCGTCCTTGGGCCACATTAACAAACCAATATATGGCACGACATGCGGCTGAGTCGTAAGTCAAGATACACCATTTGAGGAATTTGTGCTCCAGCCGTACTCACCCTCCATCATTAATCTTAGGGCACCACCTCGGTTCCCAAAAGACGCAAGGCCATTCAGGCCTTTTGCCATCCCCAAGCCACCTTCGTCCATCCGGTCTGCAGGGAGCACTAGCAAGACTCTTGCGCCAACTTTGCCTCCTGCTCCAAAGAAGAAGGTGCCCGTTCATCAGACGACCCAAGCCAGTCGAGGCACGACGGCGATGAGCAGCTCAAAGGGATTAGTAGCACCCGGCACTAAAGTTCAAAACGGAACAGCAAAGCCCGCCAATAGGCTCTCCAGCCCAGCAGAGTCAAAAGCAAATCCTTCTACACCGCTTCAAGTCCAAGAGCACATACTGTCACTAGGCGAGTGCGAGAATATCAATGAGTCAGACAATTCCTCGTCTGAGATTAAATTCATGTTGAAGGTGCAACTTCAAAAGAACAAAGGTTTGCTGTCGATGCAGTCGCCAGGCAAGGGTATATCGGTTCATGATGTCCTGACTCTTGGCACGCCGGTAATACAAGGCCCATTCTGCCTAATCTCTGATGCTCAGCGAGAACGTCTTTACAAGTTGAAGTTTCGAACTTCTGCTGCTGCAGAAGGATTCCATTACTTACTAAAAAGTCTTCAGCAATCAGCTCTACTCTTCAGAGAAACTAGTCTTGTTTCTCCGAAAGAAACTCCAACGCCAACTGCCAACAAGGCAGCCGCCACCAGCAAAACGCCTACTTCCAACAAGACACTTACAGTCAATAAGACACCTACAATCAACAAGATAATTACAGCCGACAAGACTCCTACTAATAACGAGACACCTGCTACTAACAAGACGCCCGCTGCTAACAAGACGCCTGCTGCTGACAAGACGCCTGCTGCTGACAAGACGCCTGCTGCTGACAAGACGCCTACTGCTAACAAAGAGATCACGGATAATCCTCAAAATACCATATCCAACAATATATCTCAAACAGCTAAAATGATTCAGGTGGCAGCTGATGACAGTCAGAAGGCTCCCTTACAAACACCAGTTTCCATCGAACCATCCTCGCAGCGAGATACTCAAGAAAGTGTGACCGGAGAGAGCCTAGTTGACACAGAGGATGACTTTCCTTCCAATCCAGCACTCACCATTGAGGCTGCTGCAGATCACATGCAAGGTTTAGTTCAGCAAATACTTTTTGACATCACTGCGGCTGGTATCAAAGTTCCTGAAAAGGGTATTGAAGAAATCGAATCAACGGCAATCTCCAACTGGATGGATCAGGGCTTCATGAAGGCAGAGACAGAATCTGGTGAGCTAAAGGAAGAACTTGCAGAACTCCTCCGACTGCTGGTTCGTATCAGAGGAAAAGTACAGTCCAGGCATGGAAGCAATCGTGCAAATTCCGTGTCTATCTCGAGCGAAACGCTACAGGATCTCCAAGAGATTGTCGAAAAGCCGAGCAAGAGGATCAAGTACACTTCTACCGATATTAAGGAGCTGGAAGCGCAGGCCGTGTCGCGCCAAGATAAGATCAGGGCTTCGGGCTTACATGAGATCCAAAAAGGTTCGCCTCCCAAAAAGAAAATGGTTTCAAGCATAGCCAAACAACAAGATCAGGTAATCTCTAGTTCTCGTTCGAAAGCAGCCGGAGGACTTGCGACATCTCGATGGGCCACTCCAAACGGTACGTTATGCCAGAGATTGCCGGAGGCAAGTATAGGCGGTTACATGTACTAAAGCTGCTCCTACAGGATTGTTGGCCTCAAGTGCAAAGCTAGAGGCTGCCAAGGAATGGGTTGCCATCCCTCCGAAAGCTCCATTGGCGACGGCTACCCCTAAGAACGTGAAATCGAACCCCAAAGGCCTAAGTTCATCTCGGTGGGCAGACAAGCCTGTTGAGAATGAAGGCAAGTTTGCTGGTTTCTGAAAACTGAGATGTTTGAGGACGGTGTGAGTGGAGAAATATATCGGTGGGTATAATTGGGATTCCTAACTGGTGGATAATGATTGCGGCTTTATATCTGAAAGGAATAGTGAAGGGACAAAAGGGGACAGGCCTATCTAGATCGAGACGAGGCTTAGGCTACTACCTTGTAACTGCTGGAAAGAGGCTCGTTAAGTGTACAGCTATATTTGAATGTAACTATGAGCTCCAGAAATGGGCTGTGTAAAACGAGCTGAACTTGACTGCGGGCGCAGCCAAATTTGGGTGAGTGATGCCGGGCTTGTATCGTGGCCATGCTGAGATGGTGAGCGTTTTAATCATTTTGTTTCATTTTTTGTCTACATCTTGACTGATACATGGAAAGAATCTGTTTTGTTTCCTCATCCAAGCCACCCTTGTCGCCTTCTGGGGCTAAGACGCGTGATACGAGGTCGATGACCTCTTGATATCGGCGAAAGAAGTAGAGCTCCTCTGCTGCGTGAAGAACCTCTTGGACATGCTGTTTGTTGGCACCAGGCTCTAGGGGAAGAGTGATGGCTTGCTGAATCTAGATAGGAGACAATTGGTTAAGATGAAAATCTAGGTCTAGGCTCCGAGAAGGAGAGAGAGTATGTCACAGATGATGATGGGCTTACATTGCCATTCTCCACCTTGGCGCGGTAAGTGTTTTTTACGGCCTGGAAATCATCCTCTGTTTGGCCGGTGCGCCTGGACTTTTTCTCAACCTTGTCATCCTCGGAATCGGAGACTTGGATGTTGAAAAGATCGTTTTCATCTGCGTCGGACATGGTTAGAAAGGGAAGGTTGGATTGGATGAAGGCGAATGCGTCGGGTTAAGCGAAGTGAGTGACAGAATCTGAATATCAATGGCTGATTGATAGGTGGGGGCTCTGCTATATCGTATCGCCTGCAGATTCCAGTGCGCTAGTGGCTGTATTAGTTATCGTTCGTTCTATTTTGGACGGGAATCGAGATGGACAGTACATGCCAAGCAAACACGTATTTTGATGAAACGAAACACGGCCGCTGAGCCACGGTGGCTTAGATGTTGAATTAGATTAGCTGGGCCAACGTGGTGACAGTCTGCTTTGGGGATTTTTGCCGGCGATGATGAAACAAGTCGAGCAACACCAAACGGGCATCCCCATACAAAGGCACCTACTAAGGTACTTCGCAGTTCAAGCACTCTCTGTGCTTAGTCATCGGCTGGCCGGACGCATTTCCACCGAGCCGCGTAATGTGATTGGCCACCGTCGGCAGTCGCCTGTCCTTTCACATGGCCTTGATTCGCACAGCTTCCAACTCAGCTACGCCACGCCCAATCAAATCGGAGGTCAGCAGCTCCCGAAAACATGCCAGCACAACGTGGTGCCGCTGTCACTGCCACTGCCACTGCTCCAAAGAATTCCCTGCAATGTCATGGCATTGGTCCGCCGTGGCGCAGTGAAGCGAAACGAAGCTGGACGTGGACATGGACGGAGTAACTCTGGCTCCAGGGCCCGGGACGGATTATGGGGTTGGCAGTTAGCGCGGGATGGAGCTCCAAGCGCCCCTGGAAACCTGAAATCCGGTTGCAGCAGGCCATGACATGATGCATATAACACATGGCCAAGCTCTCTCTTTTTCACTTTTCCACTTCATGTTGTAAATCAGCTTGTTATTGTTCTGTTTGCACTACTGCTGCTACACTGCACTGTTGCTACCACCATCACCACCTCTCGCCAGCATAGAACCCTTCTCCAAATGGCAGACGTGCAGATCAACGATGCTGCGGCCCACCCCCCGCAGCACACCTTTACGGGCATCCTCAACGACATAGACCAGCAAACGCCACAAAACAAAAACGACAATGCTGCCCATAGCCATGATGAGGCGGATGCGCATGACAGGCACTCAGATAGGGCGTCATCTCACAGATGGTCCAAGGCCTCATCGCTCGATATCGACAAGTCACAACCACAAGATTTCGATGGCGAGCTGTTGACCAACAATGAGCTGCCCTCTTCTGAAGTCCAGAGGATGATTGAGAATTACATTGTTCTGGACCGCCACGGCAAGTCGAGGACGTTCAAGAGCTTGTACATGGGCGAGAACAAAGCCAGACGGGTGCTCGTCATCTTTATTCGGCACTTCTTCTGCGGTGTATGTTGATACTCCTGATGATATCCTTCGATCCAGTATGCCCAATAGCTGACATTCTTGCATGTAGAACTGCCAGGAATACCTCCGCACCCTCTCCGAAGCCATTACGCCCGATTCTCTCCTCCGACTACCCATCAGCACGTTCATCACCGTTGTGGGATGCGGTGACCCCGGACTGATCGACATGTATGCCAAAGAGACAGGCTGCCAGTTCCCCATATATACGGACCCGACCCGATCATTGTTCGACGCCCTAGGCATGGTGAAGACACTTCAAATGGGCGCCAAGCCCGCATATGCAAAGAAGAGCACGTCAAGGGGAATTTTCGACAGCATTGTCCAAGGCTTGAAGCATGTGCCCAAAGGCCTGGCTCTCAAGTCTGGTGATCACCGCCAGGTGGGTGGCGAGTTTCTTTACGAGCCGTTTCAGGTCGCGACACCGATTTCGACGCCGACACAGGAGCAGCCGCCCAAGTTTGGATCGCTTGATAAGCCAGAAGCCACCCAAGACAAAGTCGAAGACGAGCGAGCCGAAGATAAGAGGATTACTTGGTGCCACAGGATGAAGACCACAAGAGATCATGTAGAGTTGCCAGAGTTGATGGAGATCTTGGGTTTGGACAGCACTGCCCGTAAGCATGTGGTCAAGGACGAAAAGGACGAAAAGAGATGGGAGGAGGCTACGCGGAGTAGAAAGGGCACAGGTGTGACGATGGCCCCCGAGATGAAGAGACTGAGCCTAGCTGCCCGTGCAAGCGTTGACCAGGCTCATGACCAGGCTCCTCATGAGCCAGTGGTGCCGGAGAACAACTAAAAAGCAAAAATTGGTTTAGAATGGAAAGCTTTTGCCTGCTCGTGCCAGGGGGTGTTTTTGGGTTTGCTTTGGATTGCGCCTTGTTGGATTAGTTTTTCTCAGAGCGAAGCTGTTGCAGCATTTGCTTGGCTTACATATCACTATAGCTTGATTGTTTACAGACTCTTCTAGGGGAAAAGTACTAGTACCTGGTTTTCATCTATGTATATATTTAAAGATTGTCTCTATTCATGAACCCAACTTCCGTCTTCTCTACTCTGTACTAGCTCGTGTACTTGTAAGCTGTAGTCTACAATCTCCTTTCCATTAACCAAGTCATTCTCCGTAGCTCTCTTATCGCCTTCTTCTATAGTCTGAGCAATGCCTGCTCGTACATGCCTCTCTCTCAGCCTCTTCCGCGCCACTTCGAAATCAACCTCTACAAACCACAGCTCATCGAACAACAAGGCGGCATCGCACCACACCTCTTTATTCAGAGCCACATATAGCCCTTCAATGACGACAATCCGATGGGTCGGCAGCACGGCAATGTCGTTCTCTTTGGGGTCTTTGACAGCGTGATCGAAAGATGGTGCATATATCGTTTCCGAAGGTGAAATAGGCCTTCTTAAAGACTGCACCAAAGCGTGAAATTTGTGAGCGTCAAAGGTATAAGGGGCACCACGGCGTGCGTGAGCTGTTATCGGATCCGGCATGGCGGAGAGCTCGGCGCGGGTGAGGTGGAAGCCGTCCATGGGGACGAAGATGGCTGGGGGAGGCGCATTTTGGGCGTATGCGTTGGCGAGGGCGTTGAGTTTGTAAGTGATGGTCTGGGCCAGCGTTGTTTTGCCTGATGGTTTGTTAGTGCTGTGACACATGTGATGATGAGATGAATGGGTGAGGGTTTATTTGAGAGGGACATGCCTGAGCCCGGGATACCGCCAATTCCGATTACTAAATAAATGATATGTGTTAGTAGAGAATGAATATATCCTATGAAGAGCTAATGTAATAGTAGAATAAAGTGTTGGAGAGGGAAAGGATATATATCTGGCTCACTTACACAGGCGCTGGTCTTGCGGCGTATTTAAGTAGCTCTTCCACACCTTATCTACCAATTTCTGCACTTGAGGCTCCATGTTAGCTTGTCGACCTCATCTGTCTTCAAGCTACGAATATGGCGGCGCCTATTTGTGAGCCTGTCTCTGATTGTTGTTTGAAAGGCTTCTGCCTGTGAGTCCAGCTTGAGACGAGATCAAGAGCCCCGCTGACTGCGGTGCCGTTTAAGAGCAACCCCCACGTCTCTCCACTGGGAAATTCTGGCCTGTCATAGCTGCAGGGTGCTGAAAGGATGGCTGCGACAATGAACAATGTGGATGGGTAGTATTACGCATTGTAATGGGATTATACCTTTTGGTCAATTATATAACGTACAAGCTCGTTGGTGGATAAATGCTACCAAGATGGTGGTTATGCCGAGGATACGAAACAGAGCATTGATGTCATACGCCCATTTGGGAAGGTGACATAAATAGCGAGTCACTTTTCCACACTAAAGGCCTGTGCATTTGACTTAATTTTGTCACCGCCTATGGCGGGGTTAGCCGCTGCAAAGCCGCATCTGCCAAATTTTTTGACCTGCACATTCAACATAGGACAATCAGCCAAAATGGCAGCCCAAATTCCCACTGAAGCTCTCAAGGAGCTGAAAGGTGAGCATCACTGCTAAAGCAAGCTTGCAGAATCGCAGTACGTGCTAACTCTATGCGCAAATTCCAGTGGCCGACGGTACCCAGCCGGCTGGCCAGGCTGGTGACTCGGCCAACGGCCAAGCCGAAGATGCACACGACGATGATTCCGAGGACGACGCCGAGGACGCCACCCCCGCCGCCGGAGCTGCCAAGAAGAAGAAGAAGAGAAAGCCCAAGAAGAAGAAGAAGAACCCCACCAGCCAGACCGAGCCCCCTCGTGTCCAGGTCAGCCAGCTGTTCCCCAACAAGAACTACCCCAAGGGCGAGGAAGTCGAGTACAAGGACGAGAACAACTACCGAACCACCAACGAGGAGAAGCGCCACCTGGACAACCTCAACAGCGAGTTCTTGGCCGACTACCGAGAGGCTGCTGAGATCCACCGACAGGTGCGACAGTATGCGCAAAAGGTCATCAAGCCCGGCCAGTCCCTGACTGAGATTGCCGAGACCATCGAGGACAGCGTCCGCGCACTGACGGGCCACTCCGGCCTGGAAGAGGGAGATGCCCTGAAGGCCGGCATGGGTTTCCCCTGCGGCCTGTCCCTGAACCACTGCGCGGCTCACTATACCCCCAATGCGGGCAACAAGATGGTGCTGCAGCAGAACGACGTCATGAAGGTTGACTTTGGTGTCCACGTCAACGGAAAGATTGTCGACTCTGCCTTCACAATGGCCTTTGAGCCCAAGTACGATCCTCTCCTCGCAGCTGTGCGAGCGGCTACCAACGCCGGTATTCGCGAGGCCGGCATCGACGCTCGCGTCGGCGAGATTGGCGGCGTTATCCAGGAAGTCATGGAGAGCTACGAGGTCGAAATTGACGGCACGACTTACCCCGTCAAGAGTATCCGCAACTTGACGGGTCACACTATCCTGCCGTACAGCATCCACGGTACCAAAGCTGTGCCCATTGTCAAGAGCAACGACCAGACCAAGATGGAGGAGGGCGACGTGTTTGCCATTGAGACATTTGGCAGCACGGGTAACGGCTACGTCCGCGACGATGGCGAAGTGTCTCATTACGCAAAGGTTGGCGACGTGTCGCACGTCGACCTCCGATTGAGCTCGGCCAAGTCCCTGCTCAATGTGATTAACAAAAACTTTGGAACGCTGCCGTTCTGCCGACGATACCTTGACCGTCTTGGCCAGGAGAAGTATCTCCTTGGTGTAAGTCCACATATCTTAATCCCCTTTTTTTCTGAAGAAGAGTGCGGTGCTGACATTTTCTCTTTCTTCGCGAAACAGCTCAACAGCCTGGTGCAGAACGACATTGTCGAGGCGTACCCGCCCTTGGTTGATAAGAAGGGCTCGTACACTGCTCAGTATGAGCACGTAAGTTGCAACGCCTTACTCGTATAAACAAGACGACACTGTTGGCTAATATGATGTATAGACTATCCTTATTCGACCCACCGTGAAGGAGGTCATCAGCCGCGGAGACGACTACTAACGGCAGTTCAAGATGGAATCTGGAATACGACGTTCTTGATATCTAGCTAGGTAGTTAGTGCTCAAAAAGGTACAAAAGAATAAGAAAAGGTGGATTGTATTAGTATAGCGGCAATATAGCAGTGCTGTAGCTGTAGCTTCAACAATTTGGGGAAAGATAAATAAAGTAAAAGAATAAATTACAAAGAGATTACAATATTTGAAAATGAAGTTATATTTTTAAAAAGTTTATTGAAATCGCTCCCAGGCTGGGTAAATTTTGTTCACTTATCGAGCCTAGTACAAGTCATTTACTCATATATAAGAACCTCTATATATATCTCTAATTTTGTAGTAATTAACTATCCATCTCCTTTAACAGGGCAGATGATACAGCGGGCTCGGCGGTATAGTCTTTCAAGATACTCAAATCTGTAACAGAGTAGGACATGCCAAACCTATAGCCCCGGCCAACACGCAGCGGCGCAATCAAATGCACCTCCTCGCCAAATACCTCTGGAATCTTCACATCAGCCGACCCAGCCCAGACTTCCACAATGTTAAGATTGTCCGTCAAGGACATTGTAAGCTCATCCACCGCCGGTTTGTCCTGACGGCCGGCTACAAGCTGAGGAAAGTAGCGGCGCATCACCGTAGGGCGATTGAAGACGGTCCTCGGATCGGCAATCTTCTCCTCAAGCTGGATGCGAGCCGTCGCGATTCGTTCTCCGTGCGCGGATACGCTGGCGCCGAACCGACTCCCCGGAGCAAGCGGCGCGGCAGCAGGACTTGGCGCCGCAAAGCTTCGAGTCTGAAAGACGCTGGCATGCTTCTTTGGAAAGCCTTGTGCCCAGCCACGCGCAATAGCAGCGTCGTTGTCAACGAAGATGTACGGGCAGTAATTCACCGGTTTGCCTTCAAAGACGGCTTCGACCAGGATGAAGGCTTCGCGATATTGATAGCGGGCAGGGTCTGTCAGCTCGTCGTTGGAGCCGGTGAATTGCCAGTCGAGAAACCACAAGAAGGCGCGGCCCCCTGAGGTCTCATCCACGGTGAGGCCGGGTGGGAGAAGGGCTGCGATGGCTTTGGGGTCTGTCCAGTACTCGATGGCCATGCAATCGCTTGAATAGTGCCATGGTGGGGGAGTTACCAAGGATGATTTTCCCTCTGGGGTGAGAGGAACTGAGAATCCGTTGAGCATTGTGTATAAATGTGTATATATGTATCTATAGAGAGAGTTTCTTTGTGAATGTGTGAGAGGGTTGAGTTATAGATGCACTTGTATAGGTTCAAGTGAGTTGTAAAAGACCAATGCAATAGTAGGATAGATGGATATATCTTTGTTGAATGTCGTTTTAAGCCAAAAAGATAGAAGCGAACACAACGGCTCTTTTATAGAAGAAGGTATACATTGTCCAGTAAGTTCAGTATAGAGTTGAGAGTTGTAATTTGCAATTTGCAATTTGCAATTACAAAGAACTACGGACTAGGCTATTCCGGAGACAACCACACGAATACACGAACGTCTAGACAAAGGCATACTCTACACCAGAAGGCAAGTGAATTATTAAGGGTTATTAAGAGAAAATAGCGACTTGCATTTCCAATTGCTTCCATCTTGATGAGAATAGTCAACGAAGCATCGGGCCTGTGGGGCCGCGCCGGGCGCGTAGACGAATATACGGACGATCGGGCGGGTGGCGTACTCTAGAGCGGCCGAGGCAAGTGGGTTGCGAAGAGAAACAGCCATAAAGATTGGTTGCCTTGAATATTCAGCGGGTTCGATAAAGAGACCTGGCCGCTGTTTACTCCGTATACCAGTTTGGGTTTACGCGGGTTGCGGCTTTGCGTTCTTTATGCTGAGGTCTTTCCTGCGTTGGCCTTTCTGCTACAAGTTTAATGGAATCGTCACCGTTGTGATTCATTCGCTTCGTGCTTCTCATATGTAGCCCTCTGACTATGATTATTTCCTTAGGGAAATAATAATAATGACAACGTTAATAACAAGCGAGAACCATTTTTTAAGCAGAATGAACTCGTTCCAACTTCTTCTACTTCAAAACTTCAATTAGACGATACCAGAGGCGAGCTAAGATGGTGGATCGCCAACTACCTAACCACCGTAGGGCTGGAGATCCCAAGCGAGATGCGACACTGCATAGCTTCATTCTCAGTAATCACTAAAAAGTTCTTCAGGACATCACAGCCTTACAATGCAGTCATCAACTCCCGTCAAATCCCGTCAATCGAGCCTACACTAACCTATCCCGCAGGTTCCGAGACCGGTAGTACCCTATTCCCGGTTCTCAGCCGGTCGTGCATTTCCCTCATTCCCCTATGACAACACAACCATGACAACACAGCGGAAGCTAACAGCTAGCGCCCGAATTGTGGAAGCTTCCTATATCGCAGGATGCATATAAAGTCGTCATTGATGTGTAGCTTTGGCTCGGCTTTGGTCCACCATTCCAGCTATTCCTCCCTCAATTCAGCGCCTTGAATAGCAAAAATCCCATTCGTTATACTTCAAGACTCAATTCACATTTCCAACCATGACCAAGGACACGGTTGACATCCTCATCGATTCTCTCAAGGCAGCCGGAGTCAAATACGTCTTTGGCGTACCCGGAGCCAAGATCGACTCCGTCTTCAATGCCCTGATTGACCATCCAGACATCAAGCTCGTTGTCTGTCGGCACGAGCAGAATGCCGCCTTCATAGCAGCTGCCATGGGCAAAGTGACTGGCCTCCCCGGCGTTTGCATTGCCACCTCCGGCCCGGGTACCAGCAATCTTGTCACCGGCTTGGTGACTGCGACGGATGAAGGCGCACCAGTAGTGGCCATCGTGGGAAGCGTCAAGCGGTCTCAGTCGCTTCAAAGAACACATCAGAGTCTGCGCGGCGTCGACCTGCTCGCTCCTGTCACAAAAAAGGTAGTCTCGGCCGTAGTCGAGGACCAGGTTGCCGAGATCATGCTCGATGCCTTCAGAGTCGCGGCAGCCTCTCCTCCAGGCGCCACGGCTGTTAGTCTGCCCATCGACCTGATGACTCCCGTCAAGAGCACATCCACAGTCGCGGCCTTCCCGGCAGCAAGCTTCAAGCCCCCGAAATACGGCAAGTCTCCAGCGGCAACCCTCCAAGCAGCCGCGGATCTGATCTCTGCATCCAAAGCCCCCGTCCTGTTTCTTGGCATGCGGGTTTCTGAATCAGACGAAATCATCAATGCCGTCCATGGCTTCCTCAAGAAGCACCCCGTGCCGGTGGTTGAGACATTCCAAGCTGCCGGGGCCATCTCCAAGGAGCTCGTCCATCTATTCTACGGCCGAATTGGTCTATTCAGCAATCAGCCGGGCGATCAGCTGCTGCAGCACGCCGATTTAGTCATTGCCGTTGGGTTGGATCAAGCAGAATACGATGCAAACCTATGGAACAAGCGCAACACCACAATCTTGCATGTGGACATCCAACCAGCCGACTTTGTTGCTCACTACATGCCCAAGATTGAGCTGGTTGGATCTTTGGCCGACAATCTCACAGACCTCACGGGCAGGCTAGACACAGTAGCTCGCCTCCAGCTCACTGAGGCAGGGGAGTCCATTCGGACGAACATGTGGGAATGGGTAAACAGCTCAGAAGCATTAGGACGATCCACCGGGCCCGTCCATCCACTACATTTTATCCGGCTCTTCCAGAACATGATTGACACATCCACCACGGTTATATCCGACGTGGGAAGCGTCTACATCTGGCTCTGCCGGTACTTCTACTCCTACGCGCGCAGGACATTCTTAATGTCAAACGTCCAGCAGACCTTGGGAGTAGCAATGCCTTGGGCAATCGGCGTGTCTCTCAGCCAGACGCCCCCTTCTTCCAAAAAAGTAGTCAGCATCAGCGGCGATGGCGGCTTCATGTTCAGCAACCAGGAGCTGGTCACTGCCGTCCAGCAGGGCTGCAACATCACCCACTTCATCTGGAACGATGGCAAGTACAACATGGTCGAGTTTCAGGAAGTAAACAAGTACGGCCGCAGCTCCGGAGTTGATCTTGGCGGAGTCGATTTCGTCAAGCTTGCCGACTCAATGGGCGCCAAGGGGCTGCGTGTAAGTAGTGCAGGAGATCTCGAGGCTGTGATGAAGGAGGCATTGGCCTACGAGGGTGTCTGTCTTGTGGATGTGGAGATTGATTACAGTCAAAACCACAACCTGATGATGAATCTGGTCTCGGATGTGTCCTGATGGTAGAGACATAATAAAAGTTTCTACAATTTGTTTTACGTAGTTTAGAAGTACTTTAATAGTCTAGCAATTTTCCCTTATACAAGAAACAAGATCCGCAACCCTAGCGATAACACCCGAGGCTCAGTGTAGGGACATACGCTCTTCAGGGTTAGTAGCTACATGTACGGAGCCACACTAAGCACCTATCCGTGGGTCTTGTTTCACAAGAGTAAGGAATTGGTCTAGACGGGTGATGTCATTGTAAGAGCCACGCAACGTAACCAGGCAAATCGGTGTTACAAGAGCATATAGTCGCCAACATCTGGCATTCATTCAACCTCCAGCCATCACCCTTGGCACAATTTCGCCCACCTCCTTGGCTTTCTCACTTACTATCCGCCTGCCGTTTAAAAACCAACTCCTTGACGATGGCGCCAAACGAATTATATCAATATTCCGTCCTCTCTGCACTCATGAGTGGCGCGGCAACATCCGGAGTGCCACTGTGGCAGATTTTAAGCCACGGGAACCACGGCCTAGGCACCTTTCAGAAACTAGAAGGGGAGATGATTGTCCTCGACGGATCGGCGTACCAGATGAAGTCGGATGGGTCTGTTATACCCAACCTTGAAAGAGACCATGGTGATCAGATCATCCCTTTTGCCATGATTACTTCCTTTCAGCCCTCTGTTACCGAGACCGTCGTCTTCGACAGCAAGCAAGATCTCGCGGACAAGATATCAGCCTTGCTTCCGAGAACGCAGAATCACTTCCTCGCGTTCAGGATAGATGGAGCGTTTGAGCAAGTCAGTGTCCGCACAGTCGGCGGCCAATTATCACCACACGAAAGCCTCATTGATGTCGGCAAACGGCAAGCAACACACACCTTTTCGTCGATAAGAGGATCAATCATAGGGTTCCGCTCTCCAGCGTATTTCCAAGGCATCAGCGTCGCCGGCGACCACATGCATCTGATTTCCGAAGATAGAAAGTTTGGGGGGCATTTACAGGCTTGTCGGGCAACTGAGCAGGTGACACTTAAAGCAACGACGATTCACCGCTTAGATCTGCAGTTGCCAAAGGATGACGATTTCAGAGATGCCAATCTTGGTGTTGATGATGAAGGGATCCAGGCTGTTGAGGGTTAGACATGTTTGTATAATATTTGGAGAGTTTTGCACTCAAATCAAATCCAATGCTTTTGTTCAAGGGTAGCCTAGCGTGATAGAGACAGTAACATCTATTAGAGGAGTCTACGAATCTACTGGGAGTCTCAGCCATATTCAGGGCTGGAACTATTTTTACGTTGGCTTGAAAACTATCTTGTGTAGATTAATAGTACCGGACTGCCGTAGAAGACCTTAGGGAGTCTAGCTACGCGCCAGTCACCAAGACGGTGGAATCGTCAGCTCAATCCTTGATTAGCCAGCCACTTGTCAGGAATTCGTTCCTCGTGTAAGAAAACGAATGAGGGATCTTTAATGGGGGGCAAGAGATTAGAGAAAGCATGACTCTCTTGGAAGTAGTAAGCCAAACCAACTAACTAATGAAAACTGCGTACACAGTGCATTTATACAGTATGTATGTACGTATCGTATAATCGTATAACGTCGCTTGCTGTGACAGCAGAACCTAAGATCCTCGAGACATGTAAGGTCTCCTTCTAGAGTATTCTGCATGTGGTCCTCGGTCGTATATTGGCCTTTGTTAAGGCAACGGTTAACCCGGCACATGCGTTGATGGGAAAGCATAGGAACAGGGCGCAAATCTCCTCTAGCTTCCGCGGCGTGGCGCGCAAAACCCTGAATGTTTTCTTGATATCTGAGATGGATATGGTGAGCATTGGAGTTGCTTACGAACGTCACGTAAGCAACCGAGGTAGCAATATTATACTCTTCTCCTGCCGTATGCTCGCATTCTTATATATCAAAGACTGTTGAATAACGATTAATGTTTGTTACTCACATAAGCTTCTTCCTCCTCTCTAGCCGCTCTTATAAGGTCTAGTTCAGAAATATGCCACTGTATCAAGTTGAACATTCTGACCCCTTGACAAGGGCAGAAAAGGACGAGCTGGCGGCCAAAATAACGGACATTCACAAGACTGCATACGGTTCTCCAACACCTTTTATAAGTGTCGTTTTCGAAGACATCTCAAAGGCGGATTTCTATGAAGGAGGAATACTAGTACGATGCCCTTGATGAATCTCAAGCTACCACAATATAACTGGGGCTGCCTTCTAACGGAGAATATAGAAACCAGGCTACAATCGTATATTTGCCATTGTGCGAATAGGAGGATCCCGGACCTCGAAAGACTTTAACGAGCTCTGTGTTAAGCTTTCTAATACTTGGCGTGAGGTCATCTCCAGGAATGATGCCTCGACTAAAAGTGTAGAACGGAAATTAGCCGGTGCATTTGTGCTAAGAAGCCTCAACGCGATGTGGGAGCATGGCTTTGTTCTACCCGAGGTTAGTTTTCTTCTCATGGACCACAGCACTGGATATAAGCAGAGGAGCTCGCTCAAGTATATATCACATAAACACCGATGCTAACTGCCAACTCACATAGCCCGGTGAAGATAGGGAGTGGCTCGCACAAAACAAGATGGAGTTTCAGCAAAGGGCTAGGGCTGGAGACGGTACAATGAAACGGCTTTTGAAGGAATTGGGGATTTCTCTTGAAGAGTGAATAACTACAGCTTCGTCAGTTTATGCCGCGGCAGTACATAATGGTATTATAGCTGTGGCTGCAAGCGCACTCGCGGTGGGAACAAGGACAAATACACTATAAGAATAAACATTAAATTTCCATTACTCATGGAATGGGCATGTAGCGGCAATACGAGGGTAATAGAATCTTCATACAAGCGACCCTTATCTCTGATGCGGGGGTGCTCCAGCCCGTCGCCCGAATGCCCGGCTGCAGCCCAGCCCTAGATCGATCTAGAAACAGCCGCTGCTCTCCCCCGGGATCGAAACCACCACTCAGCGTTCCATGATCTCCCTGGATTTGCCAGTATTGCGTAGCCGGGCTCCAATGAACAGGCCTCGGTGACAATGGCGATCGCAGTTCAGCCACAATCCGGCTCGCCACTGCCTTGACGGAACAGCCGTGATCGCCACAGAAGCGTCTGGGGCCGATGCCAGCCCTGTAGACTGGGATGCAGGCCTTGGGGTTTAGGCCTTGGGACCGCTGGAGCCGAAGGGGGGTGTCGCCGGACCGCTGCCCTTTTCCCAGCTGCCCTCCCCTCTCGTACTTGCCGATTCCCGCACCGCCGAAGTCCAATCAGATCCACTTCCGGATTGCACCGCTCCGAAGATTTCTCGCTCTATCGACGCCGCACTAGCCGTTTGCGGGCTGAGTCGTGCCCGTTGCGGCCTAGCCCGGCGATAGCGAGCTTACTAAGGCCAAGCAAAAAAGACTTTTTCCGGCCCTATCGCTTCCTCCGATACCGAATAGGCTCCTCTTTGCCAGCGCCGTTCACATGCGCGGCTATCCAGCTCCCTCCTAACAGCGGGAAAAACCCTCACGGGCTTACTACAAAGTTTTTCTCTGCCTTTTTCCTCTCTCCGCAGATACTATTTAGAAATTCCCACCCCCGGGTTTTTTCGTTTCAATCTTTATTTTGATCTTCATTCCCAATACATCGGTCCTTGTATAGACGGCAAGATTGCCTTTTGTTTTCAATCCATTCCAAGACATTGCTGAAACGCAGTGCGGACTTACCTATTCGTACTATTGCCTGAACCGGCGCCAGAAAAAAAAAAAAAAAGAGTCACAGCGTCGAGGCACGCGACTGGGTTGATCGCTGCCCTAGCCGAGATAACATTGACGAAATTGATTGGATTTTTTTGCCATCCGCGACCCGCCACTTGAATCGGAGCTTCTCTCGATAACAACCAACAACACCCTTCCCTTTTTTCCTTCATCCTCGCCCGACCACCTCCGTCATCCTTCTCTCTCCTCGTCTCTCCCTTCCTACATTTCCTACAGAGAGAAATCATCCACAATGAAAGTCTTCTCCAACGCCGTCACCTACGAGTACTCGTGGGACGAGGTCTCCACGGCCAACTGGCGCAAGTACGGCCCGTGGAACAACAAGTCTGAGCACGTCATCGCCGTCGACACGCTCTCCCGACAGGTCGACCCTGCGACCGGCATCCTGCGCACCGAACGCCTCATCACATGCAAGCAGGCCGCGCCCGACTGGATCAAGTCGCTGCTGGGCGGCAACATGGAGGAGAGCTTCGTCTACGAGGCCAGCTACGTCGACCCGCAGAGCAAGACCGTCACAATGGTCAGCCAGAACCTGACGTGGAGCAACCTGGTCCGCGTGCAAGAGGAGGTCGTCTACAAGCCGCTCAGCGAGCACCAGACGCAATTCATCCAGAGCGCCCGCATCACCGCCCTGTGCGGCGGTTGGCAGCGCATCAAGAACAGCATCGAGGACACGCTCTGCACGCGCTTCAAGGAGAACGCCGTCAAGGGCCGCGAGGGCTTCGAGCGAGTTCTGGAAATGAGCCGCATCGTCTTTGCCGAGGAGAAGGAGAGGCTGCAGCAGCAAAAGCTGGCGCTGATGTAATGCGTCCAACGTAATCGTCAATGCTGCTTGCTTACTGTTCCCCCCCTTTACCTTTACTCCCTGTTTCAAGGCAGCTCAACTCTGCAACAACCTAAACTACACCGTCCATCATACCCCGGACACTCACTAAATCACTCTCCACTATAACGACCTGTGTTTTATTACATTATCTCCTTTGTTCGGGAAAGAGATTATGGCGGGGTAAACTTCTTTTTTTTTGTTCACTGCTTTTTTTTTTACGGCGCGGCGTCACGGATACACAAAAAATGGGAAGGACACGATTGAAAGAAACCAGAAGGCCATCACGGCGAAAGACATAAAACGGTGGCCAGGATTAATGGGCATTTCGAGATGGAGATACCAATATCTGCTTTAGACCAAAAATCGAGGAGTCGAAGTCACGAGGTTCTTAATATTTTTTTTTCTTTGTTTTCTGAGAGCATCACGCAGAAGACGAAGAAAGACAGCAAAGTCCGCACAGCATTTTATTTGTTTTTCTGTTCGCGAGATCAGCGTGCGGGCCATGATTAGAACTTCTACATTTTTTCCTCCGCTTTTTTGTCTTTTATTTTTAGAGACTTAGAACATTTGTTGTACTTTTAGAATGCAGCTGCATATGCTGCGAATCTTCTTTTTTTCTTTTTTTTGTTAGAAGGCAGTTGAAATAGATGCCATGACAGCAAACTTTTCTTGTTCGAGATTAAATATGACCAATAAGTGATGATTGATATGAATGACCTGAGCGTTCTCTTGCGTATAGTTTCACCAACGCCGTCTAGCTTGGATGATATGCAGATGTAGTACATACAAGCAAATTATCAGAGTATTTTTGTTGTTTATTGAGCGATGAACGTCAACTTTATATTGGATAAAGAAATCTAGCCTTGGAGTGTCAACTCGCCCTTTCCAAAGGCTGCCTACTACATTCCCAATTATATCAAGCACCAATTCCATTGTCCCTTGTAATACACCTCTTATTCATCCAACCAACTCTCTTCCTCATCGACATCTCCTTAAGACAAGCTCATCATCTTATCAAACAGCGGCGTCCCCCATCCCGTCACTGGATCCCATCCCTCCACAGCGCTCCAGCCGGCGTTGGGAATCACAGGCGACGCGAGGCCGGAAAGAGATTCGCCTTGACATCCGATGGATCTGGATTCGGTAATACTAGCAGTCATTATTTGTGGTTAGCATTCTTGGTGTGATTATAACGAGAAGGAAGAAGATAAACGATCCAGAGACGTACTCTGTGAATGCACGGTTGCCAGCGCTGTAAATCCATGGATTCAAGAATCCCATGCGAGGCAGCCCGCTTTTGGATCGATGGTCATTGAGCAATGCGATGAGCGCTGCGAAGACGGGCGTAGACACGCTACAGAACAATTATCAGCCTGTTCAAATATTTGTTTCCAAAGGGTCCGAATCGTGTGCAATACATACCTCGTCCCCGACGTCAAATCACGCTTGCCATGATTCCAAAACCGATAATTCACTCCCTGAACAGCTACATCAGGAAACCCTCTTCCAGCAGCATTATAAAAGCCCTTCCACTCGTTTCCATACAACCTCAAATAACCGCCAACAGCTTCATCCTGCCACTCCGGGCGCGCAAAATAGTCAGAAAATCCACCCGCCGAGAAATTCGCCGCCCTCTCAGGACCAATACCCTCCGTCGATCCCACGCTCGTCACATATGGACACGTCGCCGGGAACGAAGGTATAAACTTTGTGTCTTTCGCACCGTCGTTTGACTGGCATGACATTCCAGGACCGAAATCGCCAGAAGACACGATGATGGAGACGCCGCGCGTGCCGAGCTGGCCAAACATGTCGCAGACTTGCTGGGCGTAGGGTATGGGGAAGAGCTGTTCGTTGGCGCCGTACGAAATGGAGACTACGCTGGGGAGTTTGTCGTCGGGGAGGTTGAGTAGATGGCTTGCGAATTCGAGGTAAGGCTCGAGATACTCGTTCGTGGGATCGACAAGACTAGCAGACGAGCACTTCGTATCAGTATTGTGTTATGAGATGCACCAAGACAAAACGACCTACTCCAAGTCCGGGATGATGTCGTGATTCTCACCACCGGTTGCATAAAACCGCACCGGCACATTATGTCCCATTGCAATAGCATACTGGATATCCTGATTGGCCTCGCTCGACGAGAAATTGGTTCCCTGAGGATTGGTTCCCCCATTCACCAGTGCAACGGAAAAGTTGGCGCCAGCAGAGTAAGACGCAAACTCGTCGAGGAATTCGCCTAATTCGTAGTATTGGGAAGCTTGCTAGATTACCAGGCTTGTGTCAAGAAAAGAGCGAAAACTATACAACTCCAGTAAATATAGACTTACACTGTCGAAGCCAACTACGCCGAGAAGATTCTCCTTCTCATGCCTTGCTTGATAGTCCTCAACATGGTACAGCTTCCTTAGACAGGTCGGTGTGATTTCAGCCTTGCACCTCTCCCAATCTGTACGAGCTTTGCTCAAATACTGGCCAGAACGAACTTGTTCTGGGTCCAGATTTGTGGAGGATACATTTAACTTGGCCGCAGAACAAACTGCTCGTCGGTATATAGGAGCATACTGGACGGTCGTTACATGGCTCTGGACTCCGTAAGGCAGTGAAGAAGCAGGAATCATTTGCGAACCAAGGGTCGCATTGTAATTTACTCCCAGCAGTGCTTCGATCCCCTCAGAATTGGTCTGGACATGAATGAATTGCCCATCACTCAAAACATGTCTAGCAGGGATACCGGCCTGGAATAACCACTCGTTAACAGCGTCAGCGGAAGATTGTCGAGGACGAAGCAAAGCTTTGGCTTCCTTTCGGCCAAGGTACTGTCCGTAGCGAGCGCTAGAGGGGTTCGAGAGATGGCGAAGGGTTTGCTCAAGGTGCTGGCGGGACTCTGGCTGCAGGGCGATGGAGAGTTTTACACTTTGTGCTGGCTGCTGTGCCTCTCCCAGTTGTTTGATGGGATTCGCAATTACTATGGCACCGATGCCGAAAAATAGTAGATATAATGCTTTCATCTTTGGTATTGGAGATGGCGATGGTGTTGTTGACAGAAAGGGGCTGCGATACTGATGGGTTGGAGGTCTTTTCGCACAAGCCATCCATCACTTTATATCTTCCTGCCAACCAACAGCAATCTCCCATCAAATCACGAGAATGCACAAATAGGTACTCTTGTTCATTGGCCCATGCCACGCTCGGTATTCTTTCAGCCTCGCCGCATATTGATGTATCAGGCGGCAGCCCTGCCGCATAGAGGAACAATGCCAAGGCGCGATATTGTTTTCCCTCTGCCAGCCACTCTGCAATGAGGACAATATTCTGCAGCCATCCGCATTTAAAATAGCCATTTGCGCAGGAACACAGATGTTTGTGGGGTAAAATAAGATGCTGGCTGGCTATAGTCCACCTACCAGAAGGATTCTGCCAAAGCAATGACTCGCCGTAGGCATGCGAGTATCCGTGTAATTAGTCAATAGCATAGTCGCGTTGTTGAAAGCCATAGGCAAGCTGAAAATCCGGTCGACCAGAAAGCTTTCCTTGGTCATCAGCTTGGTTCATTAGAGAAGATGGGGTTCATACTGGTTGATAAAACAGCCTTGAGACCGTATTTACCCCCCATTCGTCATATCTACAGCTTAACACCAATACTTAAACTTCCAATCCGTTGTCAGACAGACCTTTGTAGCGCTCGTAGATCGATGCCAAGCTCAACCTCGTGCAGCCACCGACGGCTGCTGGAGCGATAACTGTTTGGCGGCGGTTGGTTGTACAAGACACGGCCTGTCCGAAGCACCACAAAGTCCGCACAGACAATTTTTAAGCAAATACAATCTCGCTTCCGAAATTAAATTTCCCATTTGGCTACCTATGAATCCTTTTTCGTCGGTGCTTGGAAGCCACTTCGTTGGAACAAGCTACATGTGGGTGAGCTATGCATAAAACCTTTTTTATCAAAGGCTGATTTAGGTGTTCAATTTTTTACTCTTTTCACCTTTACTTATAGTAATTACAATTCCCTTTGCTTTACCTTGGATTAAATAGTCATGCTCCAGTTTCATTACCTAGTACCCCAGCCGTAGCTAAAGTTGCGAATTTTAAACTACTACTTCTACCGCTTCTACTGCCTCTCCTGTCTCTACCGCCTCTACTATCTCTACTATTCTCAAGTGTTGTATAATTCTTCCATGTATGTATGAGAGTGGACTGACCGGGTCATTCAATTACAATTGGGGTGCTGGATAACGAAACTGGGGTGGCCTGTTCCAAGGCACCGCATCTCAACAAGCCAATATCGCTCCCAGACTCAGGTATATACGTACATGTATGCACCGTATTAGCAAGGGCATAACCTACTAGGTCGGCGTCCGATCGCTCATTGATATGCGCTACCAGTACATCCTCCCTTTCCTCGCCGTATAAAGCAGCAACAGCAACGGCCATCTTGCAAGCAACAAGTGATTCACCAAGCCCAGGCACCAGCCCCACATCATCCAATCACTATTCTTCCAAAGATTTCTTGTATACACCTTTAAAGTAGCCTAATAAAGGTAGCAGATTGTATATTGTAAAAATAAAACTTTTATAAGCATAACATGGCACGTTTCCTGATCCTTTCCCAATACTTCTTACATAGGGCGATAATATGACGGAGACATCTTGAAGGTGTATGCTGGTTTGACTCGGAGCGATGTCGTTCTTTATTGCTGCCATCCGTCCTGCCGTCATCCACCCGGCTCTCATCCAACCGGCCCTCAAACGTCATGGCATGTCTACAGGAAGCCACTTGTGGGGCATCTCGACTTATGCTTGGTTGAGTATGAACGTCAGGGGGAAGGGGGCTTTGTTGTCCAAGTTGACTTTCGCGCTGCATAGGATTAACTAAATCGAAAAAGGGGTCGAGGAGGGAATCGTTCATGAGGCCGTAAATAACTTTGCGAGACTCATCTAGCTCGGAAGGATGGGGGGGAGGTCCACATGGGAGGTTCAAGATGTGATCCCGTTCACGATTCGAGATATTTATTTGTCGTGGCCCACAAGGAGCAATATAGAGTCGTACCAGCTTTTGCCAGGATGATATTACACGTCTATCACGCTGTGTAGGGCTCTCACCCACTAGCTGGTTATAGAAGACAGCATAGTTCTCAGCGTCCCGATTAAACTGGAGAGTTTCTTCGCAATGGTGTTGGGAGAGATGAGCGTGAAAGGCACGCAAAGCCCATGGCGGTGGAGAGTCATTAAAGAGAATCTCTCGAAGGGTAGGTTGTCGTGTCGCATCCATTCCGACAACGACAGTAGCAAAAATATATGCAGACTTACCTGTGCGTAGTAGGCCTAGGCCATAGATTCTTTTGGTTGAAGAAAAAAAGGTACAGTACTAGAAAAAAAACCCTTAGGTAATAGGCTATGGGAGTGCGTGTGGTGGTTGATAAAACGGTAATGAGTGTAATGGGGATATTTTCTACCATTGATAGCGGGGAAGCCTGGCTACCTGAGCACAGGTATCGCCACCCAAATGACATCACCTTTGAGCCAATCAAAAGTGCTGGATTCCTGTTAAGGCGAGGGACTGTGATTGATGCAATTAAGCATTATGAGAATAAAATAGAAACTATACCAAGTTCCTTCCTCCTCTGAACATAATTCTATCCCTCCCTTTTTGCAGTACCAACAGATCCTACAGCCCGTGATGGAACCCCAGAGTGAAGAGGATCCCCAGGTGAGCATATCTTCTCATTCTCAATGACTCCCCGAAACTTAAACATTTTTCCCAAGGTCAAGAAGCGTAATAGCAAGGCGCATCTCCAAAAGAAATACGGAATTTTGCCAAGTCGAGGAGATCTTCTTGGCCATCAGCTGGAGGTATAATATTCCTGCACCTAGCTCTCTCTATTGCCACTGAGTATGGATCAAGCTGACCTCCGAATCGGCTGTAGAACAGGACATTTTTTGATTCTGGTGACTTTGCGCTTTCAAAGGCTCGGAGGCCTTCCGGTATGGGCAGTGTTGTGACTGGGAGCCAACATCCGTGCCGAGAGACTATATCCCATCCATTCTGTCCGGTACCAAGCCTGAGCAATGTCGGGGAGAGGTCTAACGAGGGATTACAGAGGCAGGAGAAAGGAAGCGACATGAAGAGTAAAAGCCATCTGGATGAAATGGAAACTGACGAGACCTCCCGGTCTTAGGATAAGTCTGAGAAATGGAGGCTCTAGTGTCTTTCTTATACTACTTAACGTAGTGTAAATATTATATGCAATTGTTAAACTATTATATATTGTACAGGATGAGGTATTAAAAAAAATTAGGTGCTGGAGTTGCATGTAGTTTATTTTCCTGTATTGTGACGCCCGGTGTACACTCCAAGTATAGGGCCGCCTGGTCCAGTTGTCACACAATTAGCGAGATGTATTTCGTCAGCAGCGGCGATTGCTACACCTAGGGCTACTAAGACAGTAGACTGCAGGAACATCTTCCTTGTCTTGTACCTGAAACTTATGTTCGGGCTCAGGTGGAGGAGATAGCGTAGGAGAGCGTAAAGCAGTGATGAACGAAGCCTCGAAGCCTTATAGGTCTTGTTTATGGTCATGGGTAGGTGTACATGTATATACTACAGAAAAATTGGCGAAAGCGGCGTTAAGAGCGGCCTCAAAGATTTCAATCTACAGTAAGCAACCAATTTGAGAAACTATAAGCATACCGCGGGCTAAACATACGATTGGCGTATATGAGCACATGGATCTAACCAAACACATTATCTTGTCCAGAAGAGGTAGTGTTCTGCCATCTGAAGCAGCTGTGTTTCACAGTCTCCCAATAAGCCTCAGGTTGTCCTTCTATCACAAAAGAGAATAACCACTCCAGCTCCTGACATTAACGATTAGGGGCTGGACTGCGTTACTGAACAGTAAGACTTATGCCTTCTTATTTCGCTATCTTTACACTTAGTGACTCGTGACGCCGGCGATCCAATGTACAGGAGACTTACAAGGGCGTCGGGCTTATATTGAAATGTACGACAGCGCTCTACTGCATACAGAAAACATGTAGGCCTATTAGAGCCTTAGACGTTAATTGCTTTTAGATACAACAGCAGCTGTAGCCTTAAAAACAGGGGGCGATTCTGCTATTGATTTTGATGCTACTTTTAATCGTTAATTATATTTTCTTGTTCTTATACATTAATAAATTATATTAGGTGAACTATTGAAAGTAGGTATGCTTTAATATTCAGGGCGTTTCAGGGTCTCTCAGCCTAGTAAGGTAAAATCGATATGTTAAGACAGAGTGCACGGAAGCGAGGCCACCTATCCTCTTTTTAGTTTCCTTTCCCGTCGCTTCATGAGCTAACAGAAAGGCACTCTTCGCCCATGTTGGCGCAGTTGACCGAATGTAAGCTGGCAGTTACGCTGACCGCAGTCCCAAGAGACACGTTAGCAAGAACAGGAGCATGGAAAGCCTTCATCTTCTTGCGAGTGCTTTCTGTAGAGAAATTATATGCAAATGTCATGGGCTCTATAAGGAAGTGTAGGGGAACGCCTGTTTTGTAGATTGTTTGGTTTGTGCTGTATATCCACTGCTTGGCCGCTTTGATCTACCTCAGGGTATAGAATGATGCTTATGTTATGTACTAACTGAACGCTTCGGTTTCATCAGAGCACGAGCGTAATCCTGACGACCGCACTTGCTCTCGAACGGCCTTTCTCGTAGTCTAACCCACCTGCCCAAGCACCATGTTGCAACCTGTTCCACGCCAGCATCGTGACGAAGTGAGAGCACCTGTTCTCAGGCAACTATTGTGGCCTGCTTACGTCGGATTTCTCTGTATGATGCAATGAGGACGCCGGAAACGATTGTACTTTGGTAGCTGGGGCAAGTGGTATAGTTGGGCTTGGGCTAGGAGTTAGTTACTCAACCAAATACCTCACACGCTCAGTATCCATGCATGGGTTACCTGTTTGTTCCACGTTTAGTAACCAACCGTTCGGCTTTGCCCTACTGCCGATGGAATGTGAGTAATCGAAATTTGACGCCCGCTGTAAACATCAGTAAGGCCTACACCCATCCTGTATGAAGCCAATTTGATTGGTGAAGCCCTCAATTGAGCTCTTAAGGAGAGCCTACTGTAGCATCGACAGCTCAGTTTGGTCGCACTCTGAAAGAAAGGGCAGTGATAGGAGGTGTCTGGTTGGCCACAACAGCCGACAAATGTAGTCCTTTAAGCGAAATCTTTCTTGAGCACTCCTGGGTACAACTCATAGTGGGACGGACCATCGCGTGATATAGCCAGACCTAGCGCGAGCGATATTTTTAGCCGCGTGTGCAGCTCGATGTATGAGCGCCTTTCACAAGATCAGCTTTGTTAATTTGGGTGGTTAAAACTGCGAGAGCCCGGTGGAAGGAGAGCCCTCTTGTCAGCAATCTCTACCCGCTAGCTTCTAGCTTTGCGGAAAAATGAATCAACCAAAGTCTTTATTGCGACGCCACGAAGGTCCCTCCAAACCTCGCTAGAGAAAGCAACACTGCCAGTTTATCTCATCTGTAAGGATGTATCAGCTGAGGCAATAAGACTACAAGTGTGTACAGGGCCTGTAAAGGGATTATCAGACAGCATGTTGACGGTAGAAGCCGATTTCGCTAGTCACCAGAGCCATTTCCAGAATAGCATTTCTACTGCTGCTTTCCTCTAAGAAACGAATCAGGATACTTGTGGTCTATGCATAGTATTATACGTCGAGCGGAGATGTAGGTCAAACGCCTAGCGGGGATAATCTTTGCTTCCCACCTTCTGGAATAATCCACTGGGAAGGCAATGACATAACCTATGCTTTCCCTACGGGGGTGTTCTTTGAGTTTGATTTGGATTCTGGCGCTGCTGACTACCAGAACCTTGCACTTGTTGGGTATGTTCTTTTTGATAGTCATGATTTTTTTCTACTGAAGTTGTTTTTGAACAATACTTAGTGCTGGAACAAATGGTTTTGAGAACTTCCAGTGCTATAAGGACGATGGACACGAACTTTATTATGATGGCAACGGGACGCCCTGCTACACCCTTTATTATTGTCTTGAGTAGTTGTGCTGCGGCTACATGAGGCACTGCCCAAGCCTTGTTACATGTGACCATTCCCGGTCACTTCGAGCATCAACTAAACTGCAGTTAATTACAAAGACCACAGGGGAAACCAGTAGTTAGAGACATGAGTGTAGTTACAAGATGCAATTTAAGAACAATCTTTTACTTTCGTATATCTTCAATGCCGCCAAGTTGGCACATGGTTTGGACGTGTTATCAAGGTGATGACAGGATAGGGCGTCACAATCGACCTTTTAAAGACTTCTTGTTGCGTGAATGGCAGTCACTTCGTCTAAATCAGAGAGGTATCTCTAATAATAGAACTCGTACGCTCGCCCCGAGCAAGCTATTATTATTGATTGTACAAGACACGGCATATCCGAGACACCAGCAAGTCCGCACAGACAGCCAAGACTCTACTCTACTGTGCACACACAATCTCGCTTTTGAAATTGAAAGTTTTGAGTGAATAACCGTTTTCTTCTGCGGCGTTTAGGAGTCGCGTCGTGCCAAACAAGTTTCGTCAAGCCATCCCACCATAGAAATAATTTCCCAGCCGCAGCGTAGGCGGCAACAAGTACAGCAACAGTGATTCACCAAGCCCAGGCACCAGCCCCACATCGTCCAATCACATCGCTATCCTTCGACAAATTTCTGCCGCCCCACCAGAGCTACAGCTCCCTCACCGCCCCCACCCTACTATATATTTCTCTCCTGCCCGCCCGAAAGCGAAGCTTTTTTCTTTTCTTTTCTTCTTTAGCTCTCTTTGCCTTTTGGCTTAGATCAAGTGTAGTATCTGTTCTTTTCAGTTTAATCTCTGAAAGGTCTCTAAGGAGACCAATCGTGATTATTCTTATTTTTGTCCTTGGGGCGGTTTCCTCTGTGCTTGCACATGATTCCGCCCACAGTGTCCCTGGTATTACACTGCCTCCAGGCGACGCGAACACTTTTCTTTTCATTGCTTTGTTTGGGGCTTGCCCTGGCAGCGAAGAAGAGATTTCGTATTTTCGTAGAATGAACAAGTCGGCTTCATGTGCAGTAGATGGTCATAACGCGTGTCTCTTGAATGCGTATTCCCAGCTGTAGTCTCGCGTCGTGAAATCTAGATAATTTTTTTTTTAGTGCATCCTCGCTATATCTCCAAATTGTGAAATCTCTGCCCGCGTCACGCTGTAGTAACCAACGTCATCTCGAGCCTCTTTTCTTTGCATGCCAAAAGCTGAAATTCCAGCATCCTCAGCCACTAGTTTGTGAAAAAATCCCACTAGAAAACACTTCTCCAATCAACATCCATCCATCTTCTTTCTCTCAGCCTCATCACCTCACTACATCCCATCGACATCGCCAGCATCACCACCACCACCAAAATGTCTGCTCCTCCACAGTCCCTCCTCGACCCCTCCATCTTCGCCTCCCTCGAATCCAAGCTCGAGGAAGAGACCCAAGTCCGCGACACCCTCTCCCAAATCGTCCAGCGCCTCGAACGCGCCGTCGCCACAGCCCAAGGCTTGCTCTCACGAGTTCACTCAACGCCTCGCGCTCGCTGTACGTAGTCCAATGCTTTCAGTCTATTTTTCTTCCCTAGTCATTGTAAAAAACCATTCCGTATAGAATCAAAAGAAACAGATAATCTAATTTTTTTCTCCCTCTTCAAAAAATTATAGACCCCACCCTCGTAGCTCAAGTCGAAGCCGCTGTTAAAGAAGAAGCCGTCATCGTCGGCGAGCTTGAAAAAGTTGCCTCTCAGCACCCTTACTACAAGTTTGTCTCTCGCCCCATTCGCTCTCACTCTGCAGCATTTCTAACTCACTCAACCAAGATACAACCACAAATGGTCGCGCTCCGTCCAAAATGCCATTGGCACAACCATCTACTGCGCCTGGCTAGGCGGCTTTCCCGCTGAATCGTCATCTGAATCAACAAAGGCACCCGAAATCGGCCGCCTCCTCACCCTCGAAGAAGTTGGAGCCATCTTCTCAGGTACCTTGAAAAATCTTCTCCTTTTCTTTTCTCTTTGTTTCATTTTCACTCTCATCATGACTCTTATGGAGGAAAAAAACACTGACCAAGCACAGTCCCAACAAACCTCAAAGACCGCGACGCCTTCCACCTCACCATAGAAGAATATCTCCTCTCCCTTGTTGACCTCACCCAAGACCTCTCCCGCCTCGCCACAAACGCCGTCACCCTCGGCGACTTCCAGCTTCCCCTCACCATCAGCGCCTTCGTCAAGGACCTCTTCGCCGGCTTCCAGCTGCTCAACCTCAAGAATGACATCATCCGCAAGCGCGCTGACAGCGTAAAGTACGAGGTCAAGAGGGTCGAGGACGTTGTGTACGATCTGAGCCTCAGGGGTTTGATCCAGAGACCCACGGCTGGCGATACCGAGATGGAGTCTGCTTGAGTTTTTGGTCAAGGTAGAGAGGGATAATGCAACATCGGGCATCAACTTGAAAATTATGATCTACAGACGGTAACATCATACGCTTTTATTTACAGCATGGCTAGGTGAAAAATAAATAATTCACATATTCACATTGGCGGATTTGCAAAGAATGATAAAAAGGAGACGCTCGAGGCCATGAGCTCGTACATTCAAACTTCAAATGGTAGGTATATAACAGTACAGAATTTGCCTGTTTGTATCCCAGACGCCTCTCTTACACTTCCACATCAATCCCATCTTCATTGTAGCTGATGCCTTCAACTGCCCACCAGGACGAGTTGAAGAGATAATATCTATTATACAGGCATTCAAGTGCCCCATAAACTGTGTACTGGACAAAAGTTTGTCCAACTTCCCCTCCGCCGTTCTAAAATCTTCCAACGCCTACCATGTTTCCGGTATGTCCTTGTCCATTAGTAAACATATTTGAACCGTAGTTGCTTTTGATGTGTATTAATGCATATAAAAAAACTTCAAATGAACAGGATAAACGAAAAACAGCAGCAATAAAAAGAGAATTGTTATCTTCAGCCGTGTCTAAAGGTGCACTTATCACCTCGAGCACACTTGCCTTGCTGCCAAAAGGTACATGGTTTAGTACCAATAAGGGCTTTGTTCGCAGGTTTATGCGGCGGTAGCGTGCCCTTCTTTTTCCTACCCTCCTTTCCGTGCTGCTCACTTCCCCTCTGGCCATCGTTCCGATCCCAATCTCGCTCAGGCCTGTGATCAAAGGATGATGGTGGAGGCGGAGGGGGAGGAGGCGCTTGTTGGCCTTGCGCCATTTGGGTGAGCATCATTAGCTGCTGATATGATGGATCATTCGGATTCAGGTAACTAGCGATATTTGCAGCTTGTGCCGGGGCTGCTTGCTGAGGTTGGTTGATGGCAGCGAGAATCGACTGCAGCTGTCCGTCAGGAATTTGAGGATGCTGGGCTGAGGGCGGGGCCGCAGCTGATGAAAGCTGTCCGCCAGTCATCTGCTGTAGCAGTGCCATATACGGAGCATAATTCTGTTGTTGCGCGTATTGCCCTGACCAGTCCTGAGATTGGGTATTTGCCGGATTGGCAGTGGCGGCAGTGGCGGCAGCGGCAGCAGCTGTGGCAGCAGCAACCTTAAGTGCGTTTGCCTCAGCTTCAGCCTTTGCCTTTGCATCGTCCTCTTTCTTCTGTCTGGCAGCGGCCTCTTTATTATACCCAAACCACCACTCTCTGACTCTTTCTTGATCAAACGAGAGCCAGTCGGGTGGAGATGTCGGAGGATATCCTTTGCTAATCAAGCTTTTCACAGCATCTTCAATAGCATTGCCATTGAGTCGAACTGTAGGATCCGTATAATTATAGGCACGAACCGAATCACCGTAAAGGACAGGGTTGGGATCACGCCAAGCCTTGGTCTTTTCCGACTCAAGTATCGCCAGCAGCTGTTTCTCTGCTGCGGCGCCCAGGAGAAGAGGAAGCGAGTGTTGGCTGCGCAGAGAGGCCATGGGCTGAGAGGAGGACGCGGATGTTGATGTGCTTCCCTGAAGCCGGCCAAGGATGGAATCTAGCTTGCTAGAGGGGCTATGCTTGGCATCGAGTCGCTTCATAGCAGAGCGTAATGCCTCATCCAGCCCGTATTGTTGTTCGTCTCGCCACCGAAGCTGAATTTCCGCAAACTTGGCATCCTCCCGAGGAAGATAGCCTGTCTTAGCTTCGGTACTGACAGCATTCGCCGCCTCTGGAAGTGGGGATTTGGGAGTTGCAGGAATATCGTCGACGTCGGTATAGATGGCCATTAACTCTCTCTGCTCTCTTTCTGCAATTCGTTGCTGCTCATCGGTCGTGAAAGTAACAGTGCCACCACGCGTAACGTAATTCTTGGCTCGTACATTGTCGGCTAGTGTTGAGAAGTCGACTCCGACAGGCCCAAGCCAAGGTTGATAAGGAATATCGTCGTCATCCTCGTCATCTTCGACGTTTGCACGCTGCTTCAAGACCATACCTTCGGAACGATCGTCGGCTGCATCTCGCGTCAAGTTGCTTCCCCTGCCTTCATCTTCTTCGTCGTCTTTATGGAAAATTCTGACTTGCACAAGCTCTGTCTCCGGCTTCCAACTGACCCTAAGCTTTCGACGTGCCTCTTTTCGAAGCCTCTTGGCCTTTTCTTCCGGAGCTTCTGGAGTATCAGACTCTCTCGCCTCCTTCGTGGTCGGAACGGGAGCTTCAGCCGCTTTCGGTGCATTAATGGAATCGAGCAGAGAGGCAATTCCTGACAAGGCGCTTGAGCTTGCGGTAGAGGATACTTTTGCTGCAGGGAGCTTTGCTTCCACTTTAGGAACCGTCGGCTTGCTCGGCTCAGTCTTTGTAACCACCTTCCTAGCGTCTATCTTGATCTTATCATCGCTAGACGTTGATGGGCTATCTGCATCTGATTTGATTACAGGTTTTGACACTGGTCGTACCTTGCCTGGAAGTAGCGAAGAAAGGCCTTTGGGTGCAATAATCTTTGATACTGCTGGTTGTTGGATCTTTGGCTGTGCCAGCTTCTTGCTCAGAGAGCTGCTTCCAGGCTCCACCGCAATCTTCTTCACTGTTCGAGAATCAAAGTCATCGTCTCTAGCTCTCTTAGCTGAAGAGGCATCTGCAGATGGTTTGATACCTGCTTTGGCCCTACTAGCTGCAGATGTTCCAGTATAACCCGTGGCCGTTTCTAGCTCGGCCGTTTTGGTGACCTTCTTCATGTTCGCAGCAATTTCGCGCGCCATCTCCTTGACTTCATCGTCACCTTTGTCTTCAAACCTTTTTCGTACTGTTTCAAAGTTTGTAGTCTCGGCAATCTTCTTAGTCATGCGGAAATGGGTGAAGATTTCCAACAGTGCCTTGGGCAGCTTCCCCGAAAAATCACCCGCCTTAATAGAGGAAATCATGGCGTTTACCAGGCTGAGGACCAACTTCTGGTGGCCACCAAGATTATCCAAAACGCCATCATCGGCGTGCTCGATGGTGACGTCCAGAGCGCGGTAGAAGGCCTCTTTCTTCTGTTCAAATACCTTCTTCAGTTCCGCAAGTTGGGATTCCGGTGCTTCATTCTTCGTCGCGTTGTCCACGTCCAACTTGGCCTTATTCATCTCACCACGAAGCTTGATAAAGAATTCGCCAGCCTGTTGAACCCTTCCGGCAATAAGAGCTGATGTGCGAGCCACAGAAGGTTCAATGTTGACGATTCCAATAACATCCCAGGCGACGGCTTCGGTGGGATCAGTCGGTCGAATGAGAGGTCGGATCTGGAGAAGAGTTAGCAACAAAAGACATTTTAGCTTTGACGTTAAATGACTACATACCGGCTTTGCTCGATCATCCTCCTGTTCCTTCTTTGCTCGCTTCTCTGCCTTATTTTTCGAAGCTTCATCGGATTTGAGCTGTTCCTTGAATGCATCTGCAAGAAATTAGCAACACTGCGTTATCAAGTTTGTACAAAGGAGCCTCCTAAACATACGAGGATACTCGGTGTACTTTGGCCGGCGCTTGCCAAGGCTGTACATGGATCGGTCATATTCGTCCAACAGCTGTTTCGCTTCTTCTCGTCGCTCGTCTAGACCGCTCCTATCTGCAGATGGTCGATACTGCGTAGTGAATTTTCCTTGAATTTCGCAAGGTAAGTATCCTAGCTCGGGTACTAAGGAACGATCGCTATGCGGTGGCAAGGCAATGCAAGGAGACAGCTTGTCGTAGCTCTTAGGCGCTAGCGATGGCAAATCTTATTAATATCGTGAAGCAAGTTGTAAAAGGGAAAGCGTAGCTCAGAGCAGCTACTTACCTGGAAGCTTAATCGTGCCATCATATACTAAATATGGAAGGCCCTTGATGGAAGGGTATTTGTTCTGGGCAGCCTTATTCCGCTTCGCAAACTGGGCAATGAGCTGAGCTTCTTCTGCTGAGGGCAATGGGACAGATAAGATTTCGGGATCTTCGCTTTTTCTCGGGAAGATATCGACCGGGAAGTCTAGGGGGTATGCCGGTTGCTCTGGAACAGCCGGCTCTGGGGTGCTCTTGGTGGCGCGCTTCCTTTTCTTCGGGCCATTTTCTACCGGCTGAGAGATTGCTGGTGGAATTGCGGAAGTAGCAATAGCACCGGCATTGACGGGCTGCTGGGCTGCTCCGTACTGAGCATTGGGATTCACTCCCATCGTCGAGTGAGCGGAAGAGGGTGCACCAGGCTGCTGTTGAAGAGGCTGCGGCGCCAGTTGCTGCTGTTGTACGGGTGTTCCCTGTTGAGGTGGAGTAAAAGTATTCGGTTTTGGTGGTGCATATCCCTGCTGCGTAGGATACTGGGAGGAGTTTGGCTGTTGGTAGCCGAGGCCGTTATTAAGCTGATACTGGTCGGAAAAGGACTGTCCCTGGCGATAAGGAGGTTGTTGTTGATGCTGTACTGGCGGCGGCTGGGGCGACTGCCCAAAGCGAGGGCCCTGAGGAAAGCCTCCATGCAGATTCTCAAAATGCTGGACTGGTGTGTTACTTCCTTGACGAGCTGGCTGGGGGACCTGTTGAGGCTGGCTATACGGACCAGGAGCGTCGTAGAGCTGGTCGTTCTGCGAATTGAATGGAAACTCGTGCTGGTTGAATCCCCGGGGATGGGCATGTGAGTGGCTCTGAACCTGTCCCATTTGGCCAATTCCATCTCCGCCAAGATTGACTTTGGACTGGTGTCCATAGAGTTCAGGGTGGATATTACTGAAGGCAGGATCTAGCACATCATGGCCAGGCTGTGAGAACTGCTGGTTTAAAGAGAGCGTGCCATGGCCAGCATGGAACGGCGCCTGACTAGAGGCAGTGGCATGAAGGCCGCCGCCAAGGTAGGCATTTGCATTTCCCTGGTGAGGCGCCTCAAAGTAGTTGGGCGCGGAGGGATCCTGCGGATCTAAGTGGGAGAAGGGCTGCTCAGCGCTTGGTTGCGACCATGCCTGGCTGGGGTCGAATTGGTTGTTCTGGTCGGCATATGCGAAGCCGGATTGCCAGGAATTATGTCCATCATTTGCGCCATTCTGACCAGACCCGGGCCAGGACTGCATTTCGACAAACTTAATGCTGATTCAGACAGCAACATACGCAAATGGGAATAAAGGGGGTATCTTTTTCTAGCACTATTGAGACTCCATCAGCAATCATAGATTGCTCCCATGTTTGAAAGGGATGAGAAAATAACAAGAACAAGAGACAGAAACTGGGGCTGCCAAAGTGACGTCGCCTGCAAGAAACGCGAGATGTGCATTTCGCCTGCGCAGGTCGCGTGGGTGTGGCTGTGGCGTTCATGCAGAGGTGCTGTAGGGCGGTGCAGAGCAGCTTTGTCACTCACCTGGGCAACCGACGTGTGGCGGTACTTGGAGCAAGCCACGCGAAGATTATTAGCGGCAGATTGTCGGCAGATTTCGACCGCAGAGCGCTAGTAGTACGTATACGGGCAGTTTTGCATGGACTAGGGGTTGGAGCAGACAGTTCTGTTGGAGGACAATGAGAGTAGGGTTAGCATTGGCAAAAAGAAGGGAAAGGAGGGGAATTGTAGCTGTTTGTTCGCAATCGAGGAGAAAAAAAAAAAAAAAAAAAGAATATTGCAGGCGCGAAAACGGCCGTGCGGAACCAGGGCGTGAGGGAGTGATGAGTGCCAAAGCGCATGTGCAGCGTTGCCAGTACAGAGGGTGGAGCGCCATGGCTAGGCCGTGGATCGGCGGCAAACATGACAGAAACTGGTGGCCGCCATCAAGGGAGTCAAAAACAGCCCAGCCCCATTAAAGACAGCAGAGAAAAAATCTGTCGATATCGAAAAATATAGCATAAGTATAGTCTTCGGGGCAGCAGTTTGCTTGCTTGCTTGCTCTTGATCTTTTTTAAATGCCGGACCAGGTGCTGGCGGGGGTTATGCAAGTCAAGTCCCAGACCAGGCTGTGACAACGCCTCCAGGTCCCTTTTCCAAGGCCGCCACGACAGCCCAAGTCGGGCGTCGCGTGATTGGCAACCAGGCCGATGGGCTGCGACAAACGTGGTACTTTTAAATCGCCATGCCAATGCCTTTCACATCTAGACCCGGCGCGGCGCGGCTCGGATGCAGGCACGGCTGAGCACTGTTCGGTGACGATTCACACAACCCCCATCGCGGCCGGCTGCTCCCTGAGGTTTTACAGAGGAGCCCAGGTCCACCGTCCAAGGCTCGCTTTCGCTTTTGCTCAACGCCTGGCATTTATAAAGGTAACAGAGGGATTATAAAACGTGCGGCCCATGGATTTGGTCATGGCCGTCACACGATACAAAGAAGCCACTCCAACTTTCATGGCCTCGCCAACACCAAAAGACTGTGCAGATAACAGGCAAAAGAAAAAAAAAAAAGCAGGCGCTGAGGAAATTTGCATATGATGATGTATGTGGTGGGCTGCGAGATGCGAGATGCGCAGAGGCATCGGGAAAAGGAGTGCTGCTAGATGAGGGGATTGGATTAGGAGGTGGGCATACCCTGCGTCTCGCTGCAACTTGTCGCAGCAGCTTAAAGTCCCTTTTTCACAGCCTACTCTGTACTCTGTAGAAACAGAAACTTCATGGCCCCTTTCCCACCAGTTGTTTACAGTATTATCCGGAGGCGAACACGTAGCCCGCCCTCTCCAAAAAGACAGGAGGGAGAGTCGGGATGACAGCGAAGAGCAAGAAAGTCGGCGTCGCAGAAATGATTTGCGCGAATTCCTAAATCTCAGCTGCCAGAGATGCCTAATGGCGCCGTGCTTTGATGGCGCCGATGCTGGGCTTGTCGCAACCGGATGGAAAACTATTAGGCGATTGATGTTGATGGAGCGTTGTCAATGCTGTTAAAAGTCCAGACGTGTTTGGCAGAGGCGTGTTTGCGCCCTCAGGCACCAATGCGACCTGTCAGGCCCATGTCGTAATGACCCAGCTCCACCGCAGGAATTCTCAGGTCGGCCATTAGTCGGCCCGCGGCACCAGCTCTGGTGCTGGCACCGCGGCGATTTAGCGCGCTGCAGTGACCTGCTGGGGCTGTTATAGTGGGAGAGCTCCAATTTCGTAGCGATTAGATTTGGGGGGGTAGTTCGATATCGTGGCCTCAAGCTCAGACTGTGTGATACCACTGACGCAAACTCCTGTTTGGCTGCATATCGATCTCCTCTTGTACTTTGCGATTGCAGGCGCATGTACGGTAACGATTGATTTATCCCCTGCTACAACTGTGGAGCGGCGAGCGAGTCCTTGACGGCCTTGCATCGTTGACCAGATACGTACACCTTCACATACGTCAACTCTAGCTTCATCTAAGCCATGGCGTCCAAAGCAGTCTCCTTGAGAGATCGCCAGATCGGTAAACATGCACAATTACCTTTATGTGTACGATAGCAATCGCTGACAAATCTATAACCTACAGCATCTCTCAAGAAGATCCTCAATCTCAACGAGACCATCGAATCGAGCGAGACGGAGGAGGCACATGCCAACGGGCTTTTGGCTCCTGTTGCCCCCATTCTAGATGCCGAAGGAAATCCCATCTGGAAAGTTCTTGTGTTTGACGACTTGGGTCGAGATGTAATCAGCAGTGTCATGCGGGTCAGTGACCTTCGCTCTATGGGAGTGACAATGCACATGTTAGTTTCCTACTCTACTCAATGTCGATGCGACTGAATATCAAATCTAACGATGCGCCTCGCAGGCATATCGGCACGCCGCGATACCCTATACCAGATGTGCCAGTCATCTATCTGCTTGAACCGAATGCGCGCAACCTACAGCTCATGACGGAGGACCTACAAAAGGGGCTGTATACTCCAGCTTACGTCAACTTCCTGTCATCTCTTCCTCGAGTCTTATTGGAAGACTTTGCGTCGCAGACAGCAGAAGCTGGGACGTCGGACAAGATTGCGCAGCTTTTCGATCAATACCTCAACTTTATTGTCGCAGAGCCAGACCTATTCAGCTTGGGGATGCAAAATGAACACACCTACTGGGCTTTGAACAGCGCAAAGACGAGTGATGCCGAGCTGGATGCGGTGGTGGACAGGATAGTTAGTGGGCTTTTCAGCGTCGTTGTAACCATGGGTAAGTTTGGCGCAATTTGAATCCCATGTTGCGTGGCCACGTACTAATTGTATATCGTTTTAGGCGTCATTCCAATTATACGATGTCCAAAGGGTGCCGCCGCGGAAATGGTTGCCGTACGTCTCGACCGCAAGCTTCGAGATCACATCCTCAACTCAAAAGACAACCTGTTCTCCAACGCACGGCCGACGGCAGCGGGCACGCCAAGCTCCAGACCAGTGCTTATCCTCCTCGACCGCAATGTTGACCTAATACCCATGCTATCACATTCTTGGACATATCAGTCCCTCGTTCACGATGTCCTGTCTATCAAACTCAACCGTATTACCATCGAGACGCCCGTTGAGGAGAACAACCCTGCCAGGGGCACATCAAAGAAGGGCTACGACTTGACTGCCAACGACTTCTTTTGGATCAAAAATGCCGGAGTCCCTTTCCCGCAGGTAGCAGAAGACATTGACGCAGAGCTTACCAAATACAAGGAAGAGACGGCTGCCATAACAAAAACTACAGGAGTGTCAAGCTTAGAAGATTTGCAAAATGATACGAGTGCAAGTGCGCAGCATCTCAAGGCCGCGATAACGTTGCTGCCTGAGATGCGGGAACGCAAGAGTATTCTCGACATGCACATGAACATTTTGGCGGCATTGTTATCTGGCATCAAAGATCGACAGCTAGATAACTACTTCCAGATGGAGGAAAATGCCACGAAACAGACAAAAGCTCAGATTCTAGAAATCATCAAGGATGAGAATAAGGGTAACGATCCAACTGATAAGCTGCGACTGTTTATCATCTGGTTCCTGAGCACAGAGCAAGAGGTTCCTCGAGCGGATTTCGAGTCGTTTGAGAAGGCACTTGAAGCGGCTGGTGCAGATGTCTCATCACTGCCCTACATTCGCCAGTGAGCTTCACACGGATCAAATAATTGCATGTACTGTTTTTGCTAACAATGTCTCAGGGTGCGCGCTACTACGAAGATGACACAGCTGACTACCATCAACAACAACTCGAATCAGCAGGCTGCCTCTTCTGACTTATTTGGACGATTTTCATCCATCTCCTCCCGTTTGACAGATCGTCTCAAAGAGACTGGTGTCCCGTCTGGCTTGTCATCCAACTTTGATTCTCTTATTAGCGGAGTTAAAAACTTTTTACCCGCAGATCGCGATCTTACAATCACCAAGATTGTCGAGTCCATTATGGAGCCGTCCACGGCCTCATCCTCAGCTATTGCCAAGACAGAGAATTATCTGTACTTTGACCCCCGCTCTGCCAACGCACGAGGCACGATGCCACCGCCCAGTGCTGTCCGGTCAGGAGGCGCAGGCAGCGCGCCGGGTGGTTTGCCAGGATCCCAGAGCGGCCAAACAGCCAGCTTCGGGCAGCGACGGCAGGGTTTCAGCGAAGCAGTTGTATTTACCGTTGGCGGCGGCAGCATGGAGGAATATGGAAACTTGCATGAGTGGGTTAGCCGAACAAGTGGCGACCGGGGCGCACGCAAGCGGGTGGTGTATGGCAGCACGGAGATGATTAACGCTGGGCAGTTCATAAAAGAGGAGCTGGAGAGACTTGGCAAAGAGGTCTCGTCGTAATTGGCTAAATGCTACTTATGGGGGGGCACGGTGATGATTTGATGATATAGCAGCGTAGTGGAGGGAGTGCTAAGCTCGAGACAACTCGATGCTCCAGGGGGAATATTTGGGAGAACAAAATCTGGTTGTAGTTTGGTTTGCAGCGGCGGTAGGAAGACCACACGGGTCAGGCTTATACATAATACTGGATGAAGAATAGAAGAGCCTACAAAAAGAAAATGAAAGAGGCTCAAAGGAATCATTTTAGTGCTGGTATTGCAAAGTCAAGTTCATGTTCTTTTTACTGCTTCTTCCCTCTACTATTTACCCTGTAGCACTTGCGAGAGGACCGCTGAACGAGTATATTGGAACAGACAAAATAGTATAGAAATGCAACGTCTAATAAATGAGCCGATAAATGCATCAAGCAATCATAGCCCCCAGGGACAATTCCCCAAGAGTGTAGATGTTTACTTTCGCAGGCATCTCTGGCCACTGCAGCCTCGAGACAGCAGCCTTTAGTGCATCCGCCGGCCCCTGGGAAACCGCCGGCCGCCCTGCGACGCTCACCGGAGCTGTAGCCCGCAGCGCCAACCATCAGCGCGCGAAAAAAACTCGAGCAATGCGGCTCGTGAACAGGAATCGCGCATCGCCCCTTTGCCTTTTTCTAATTTACATCAGCCTCCTCCTTTGATCGCTCGCCCGCTTTAATCTTCTATCCTTCGTTAGCACCCGCTTTTTCTTCTCTCCTTCAAACTTTAATGCGTTCACGACCACTTTCTCTTACTCTCTCCCACCCCATCGTTCATTGCCGTCATCGCCAACACGCCCGCCGACTTCGTGGCTTGATCTAATTTCTTAAAACCGGCCAACTTTTTTTTCTCCCTCGCCTTCATTCCGTAACATTCGCGCGACTCCCGCCCCAATCTCACGTCGGAATCGCGCATTCCGTCACCGCAATCACAATAGCTTCATCAACGCTGCCAATCCACCCCCATCCGGCCGCCGCGATGGCCGATTCTCCAGCCAAGGCTGACGGCGGCAGCGAGCGGAGGCCCGCGGGCTACAAGTCGTGGAAGAAGAAGTACCGAAAGATGCGTATCGTTTTCGACCAGAAGATGCACGAGTGCGAGGAGCTACACAAACAAGAGGCCAAGGCTGCGTCTACAGTAAAGCGCCTGGCCATTGAGAACGAGTATGTTTGCAGCCTTTCCTTCGTTCCACCTCAATTCATCATGGAGAGCCATGAGCTGACTTGCCATTCCTCACTGCAGCCGACTATTAGATCTCCTCCTAGAGGTCAACAACTCCCCACAGATTCCCCCAGAGCGACGGATAGACCTCTCTCTCGAGCCTCCCTCCGATGGAAAGGTTCCCTGTCTGCCGATAGATCGCGAACGCAAGACACACAAGGATGAAGCCATGAAGAAGCTCAACAAGTTGCTCGACATTCCCCATCCGACCTACAGCTCTGCTAAAGAGTCAAAATCCGCGTTCCTTGCGGATCTGAGTCCCATTGATGGCGAGTCCCATCCCGCACACTTCCTCTCCGCCGACGACATCGACGACTACATCTACCTAGTCGACACCAGTCTCGACCCAGACGCAGCCCTGCCCACGATGGCGCCGCTCGCTCACCCAGCCGCAAACACCCTTTCAAATCCCCAAGCCAAGAATCCTACTAGTGTCACGAACTGGCTACGGAAGCACGCCCCAAAGATCTTCCTCCAAGACGGAGAGACACACGGCGATGCTGACGATGAAGCGGGCGTGGGTGCAGGAACCGGCAGCGGCCACTCCAGTGCGCGAAAGCCACGCGGCAGTGCCAAGGGCGAGCGTGGCGGCGGCAAAGCCAGTGGCGGCAAGAGCAAGAAGACGGGCGCGGCCTCGCGGATCAGCGCGGCCGAGCGTGGAGATGCAGATGCCAGCATGGACGATGATGGCGAGTTCGCGGCGACGCCCGTGACGGCGCGTAGTAAGCGGAAGAGGGATGACGATTCTGGATATAAGCCTAGGGGATCTTCGAGCCGGCCAACTAAGAAGAAGCGGAAGAGCGACGTCGAGGCTACGCCTACGGTGCGCAAGTCCAAGAAGGAGGCCGCGGCTAACAAGGACGATTAGAGGCGCGGAAGACCCTTTAATATTGTGTGACTGTTTCGAGTTTCTAGAATGCATGTTCAAGGACGATACCTACTCTCAGCAGCTTCTAGACTGTTATATCTCATCCTTCTCTTTCCGCGTTGATGACGACGCTTTTGAGAAGAGAGGTAAAAACAATGACAAAAGCTTCATTTATTAATTGGCTTCTACGATGGATACGGAAAGGGAAAGGAAAGGCAAGGCTCGTTGCAGTCTTGGGGGAAATCTCTAGGGACGGGTGTATTTGTATCAGAATACCAACCTCTTTTCTCGGGTTTTATTATTGCATGTTTATTTATTGTCTCATCATCTCTCATTTCTTTTTTATTCTTACTTTTTGTTTTTGAGATTTTTCACGCATGTTGGTAATAATAGATGTACTTTAGCAAAAAGCAAAACGGAAGAAAAAAACATCAATCAAGACTGCAATTCAAAAGATGACATGAATTCAATGTGACAGTTGAAATGAGTATCGAGGAATACCCAATATCAATGATTACATCATAGTTAAAAGGTGTGTTCATATGTTGAAACTGCTTGTTTTACTTCGTACCTTTATTTTCCATTTCTAGACGGCTCAAGTCTAAAAGTTCTATATATGTACATGACATGTCTACCTATATAGAAAAGAATAACTGCAATGGTACATGTGGTATACAATGCATCCCCTATATCAATTTATACATCTCCTCCCATCTCAATGTTTTTGTCATTTTCTTTCTCGTTTTACTTCTTTGGCCCCCTTTAGGATAAAGATTTATAGCTTCTCCTTCAGCGAAGACTTCAGCCTCCTCTCAACGGCATCCAAATACTCATTAGTAGTAACATAATCCTCTCGGCCAGTCTTGCCACAAGCCAGGGCCAGATCCTTGGTCATGATGCCATCGACATCAACGGTGTCAATGCAGGCCTTCTCGAGGCCCTCGGCAAAGGCCACCAGCTCGGGGGTGTTGTCGAGCTTGCCGCGCTGGATGAGGCCGCGGGTCCAGGCGAAGATGGAGGCGATGGGGTTGGTGGAGGTCTCGCGGCCCTTTTGGTGCTCGCGGTAGTGGCGGGTGACGGTGCCGTGGGCGGCTTCGGACTCAAAGGTCTTGCCGTCGGGGGTAATGAGGACGGAGGTCATGAGGCCGAGGGAACCGAAGCCCTGGGCGACAATGTCGGACTGGACATCACCGTCGTAGTCTGGGGGGAAAAACAGTTAGTGGATTGTTGAATAGTTTAAAAAGTATGAGCAGTGAAGAGCTTACTCTTGAGAGCCATAATGTAGCCGCCGGAGCTCTTGACCATCTGAGCAACCATGTCGTCAATCAGACGGTGCTCGTACCAGATGCCCTGGGCCTCAAACTCGGTCTTGTACTGAGTGTCGTACAGCTCCTGGAAGATGTCCTTGAAGCGGCCATCGTACTTCTTGAGGATGGTGTTCTTGGTGCTCATGTACAGGGGCAGCTTCTTCTGCAGGGCCAGCTTGAACGAAGCGTGCGCAAAGCCAGTGATGGACTCGTCAGTGTTGTACTGGGTCTGAGCAACGCCGCCGCCGTTCTTGAACTGGTAGACCTCAATCTCCTGGGGCTCGCCGCCCTCGGGGGTGAAGACCATGGACAGCTTGCCGGGGCCAGGGGCAACGAGGTCCTTGGCGCGGTACTGGTCGCCAAAGGCGTGACGGCCGATGATGATGGGCTGCTTCCAGCCGGGGACGAGGCGGGGGATGCGGTCGATGACAATGGGCTCGCGGAAGACGGTGCCGCCGAGAGCATTTCGGATTGTTCCGTTGGGAGAGAGCCACACTAGGAGGAAAGTTAGTACTACTACTGTATTATCAATTTGTTGCCTTTAAACTCACTCTGCTTTAGGTTAAACTCCTTGACGCGGGCCTCGTCAGGGGTGATGGTGGCGCACTTGACACCAACCGAGTACTTCTTGATAGCCTCGGCAGCATCCAGAGTGACCTGGTCGTTGGTCTCGTCACGGTACTCCAGCCCCAGATCGTAGTACTTGAGGTCAATGTCGAGGTAGGGGAAGATGAAGCGGTCCTTGATGCTCTTCCAGATGATGCGGGTCATCTCGTCACCGTCCAACTCCACGACGGGGTTCTGGACCTTGATCTTCCTGGCGGTGGCCATGTTGCGAGCTGCGATTGCGGAAATAGAGAGAGTCTGGACAGCGCCAAAGGAGGCTGGTCGGAGAGGCTGCAGAGGACGGAGGGTAGCGGCCCGGCGAAGGGATAGAGAGGAGAGAAGACGAGAGGCACTCATGATGGGCGAAAGGGCTTTATTCAAAGGAACTAGGCACGCTTGCTTAGGGGGCAAAAAGAAGGGTAGAAGAGAGGCCGGTTCGCGGTTCGAAGGAGGGTTTCCCGAGGTATCGCAGACGTGGTAGCCGAATCGGCGGGACGATCCGTTGTATGACAGCCGCTAGCACGAGGTTCAAGCTTGCTGAGTCTTTTCGGTCTTGTTCTTGTTCGTTCTCTTTGTTCGTCTGAGACTTGGGACAGCGCGTATAATGCACAAAATACTAGACAAGAAACCAAAATCACAGGCTGCTTGCTGTTCTTTTTTACTTGCTTCTCCAAGTGGCGACACAGGCTGGCGCAACGATATTTAGCCGATGCGATGCGCTGAGATGCGATGCGACAGCGTGGGAAAAAAGGTGGGGTGCAGCGATGGAATCGGAGAACGCGCGGGGAGCCGAACGGAGATCGACTGAGGGGAATTGACTTTTGGGGCTGCGTGGGATTTAATATCGAGGACAAGGGGGAGGAATTGAATATATTAGACATACCTTGAAGCACGAAAATTACCAGCGGATGGAGAGAAGAAAGAGGAACGAGAAGAAGTGCAACCCGTTGCTATATAAATTAGTAGCTCGATACCGTTATCAATCGCCGACAAACGGAGCTGGACCCATCGTCAATCCCAGGTAGCTACTACTAATAGCAGTAATTAATGACTACCAGATATCACCTTGGCTATTAATCACGTCTCATGTCACCATCCAAGACGGCAAAATTGGGAAACAAATTGCGTGGTTTTTTTGCTCTCGACGGCTTGATTGATCGTTTCTACCAATTTCCTGCCTCTTTGTTGCCTTGTTTTGGGGGTTTACCCCGAGCCAATGGTGCAAAGCAGCAGCTCTTTTCTACATAATGGCGCGTGCTCTTTCGAGGCGGGGTTCCACCGGTCCAGGGTCCGGGAATTAGTAACTTGACAGGATTCTATTACCACAGAAAGAGTCAGGTCAGTCAGTCAATCTCTATTTCTCTGTCTGTCTCTCTTTTTTTGCAGCTCTCAGTCTTGGGCGAGGCCGATGTAGGAGCAGCTCGCTCAGTCACTGCTACTAAGATAAGATAAAGACAACTGACGTAGCTTTTCCAGCTTGTATGATGCCGTCTAATTTGAGTGGTGCACTACCTATGCGCTGCAGCAAGCACCTGTCAACCCAAAAGTATAAGCAGCGCCGCCTCATCATCTCCAACTTTTTTTTTTTTTTCCAAACCCTTGCAATGCGTCCAACCACCACCAGCCGCTACACACACCTTTCATATTCCCTTTACCCGGGCTCAGCCGCGCGACTAGGAAAAAGAAAGAGAGAAAAAAAAATCAGAGAATTCTTGACCAGCTGCTATAACCACACAAAAGTCCGTGCGGGGGTGGTTTCACCTGAGATCCAAAATGAGGAGAAGCCGGCACGAGCGTTTTGGAGACGTGCAGCGTGCAACCACACCGGACAGGCATCAACAGGCGATGATGATGCCAACCTCTCCAATCCCAATGCAAGGGGGAAAACGATATATTGCACATCACAACACCGTCGTAGGATCGTTCTAGCTGAGAATTTCTCCGCCCTCGTGATGATATGCAACTGCACGCCATGTCTTGCGCGCAACCTTCAACGTTTATATGCGCCTCGGTTTTACCTCACTGTAGTACTAAGCAATATCATCTTTGTGTATTCCGTATTGTATTTTGTACTGGTATATTCCCCCTTCACTCAGGATACACCATCTTCCTCGTCACTCCCCCATCCACCACCATCTCAACCCCCGTCACGCCCTCATTTTCCACCAAATACACCACCGCCTTTGCAACATCCTCCACCCTGCCAACCCTCCCCGTAAGCTGCCACCTCATGTCCGCCTCGCTCAGCCCATCCTCCCACTTCTTGCCCTTCTCATCCGCCTCCTTGCACTCGTCCCCGACGTGAATCCAGCCCGGCAGCACCGCGCTCACGCGCACGCCGTCCCTCGCCAGCGACACCGCCATGCTCTGCGCCATGCCCAGCATCCCGGCTTTCGTCGTCGAGTAGCCCTCGTTGTCCGGCTCGCTCATCACCGCCCGCGTGGACGACACGTGCACCACGCAGCCTCTCGCCGCGCGCAGCATCCCCAGGCACGCCTGCGTCATGAGCATCGGCGCCGTGAGGTTCGTCTCGATGCTCTTGTTCCACTCCTCCAACGTCATGTCCGCCAGGCTGGTGCCGCCCACGCCGCCGGTATAGGCGGCATTGTTGACCAGGCAGTCCAGCCGGCTCGCAAACAGCTTGTCGGCCTGCTCTACCGCGGCTTTGATCTCCCGCGGCTGTCGGAGGTCACACAGTGCCGTGTCGAAATCCCTCCCCCGCTGGTGCAATTTTGCCAGCAGCCCGGCGGTGTGGTCCAGCTCAGTCTTGTTGCTGTCCAGCAGAAACACCCGGTGGCCGGTTTGGAGGAGAATCCGGGATAGCCCCCGGCCGATGCCCCGCCCGGCTCCGGTGATGAGGAATGTCTTTTGCGCCGGCGCCATGATGGAGGGATGAAAAAAAGGACGTGCGAGGCGTAAGGAGGTGAGTAAAGGTAGAGTTTGAAGCTGAATGAAAGCTTCAAGGTCCTCTTTTTAGTCCGACCCCACGCTTATACAGCCCTGATGGGAAATCTCCATTATTCGTCTTATGATGTCACTTCCATTCGCAGCGAGTATGCAGCAACGCATTCTCTCTGTAAATCAATTCTACGGTCGGCATGTCTGCAGTTTCGCTGAAATGGACTCGTTTATTCCATCTGTTTCGTGTTCGTAGCATTACTTGCTCAAATATCAAATATATCTCCAATCCCCTGCCCTCCACCTCTCCGCACGTCCACAATATCCAGCCTCCATCCCTCCCAGTGCTTCAGCGATCGCTTAATCTCCTTGATCCTCTCAATCCGCCTCTTCGCCTCCTCCTCGTGTGCCTTTCTAAAGGCCTCTTCGTCAAATTCCATATCGTCATCCGCCAGCAGCTCGTCATCCCCGCCTCCAGCTAGCGCATTCAGCCCGTGCGCAATGAAATCACCAATCCCGCCAGTCGATCCCTTCTTGTGCGCAGGAGGGTGGTTGTTGCCTGAGAGATCAACGTCGTCGAATCCGGGACTAATAGCTTCCATTTCGCGCCGTCTCTCAATCCAGGCACCGCTGCGAAGCTCGTGGATCTCTGTCTCGAGACTGCGAATCTTCTTCTCCAGCTTGAGTCTGCCTTCATCTTCGAGCTCATCAACGCCCTCATCGTCAAGGCCACCTCCCCCTTCCGCAGATTTGCGGCTTCGAAGCTTGACGTTTTCGCTCTCAAGATTCTCCACCTTGGATCGCAGCTCTTGAACCTCACTCTCTGCCTTCTCCTTCTCCTTCCTTAGAGCTTGTGACCGGGCGTCTTGCTCTTTATGCAGCGTAGTCAATGTTGTGACCTTCTTTTCGAGCGCTTCGGCCTTCTTCTCCAGCTCTTCCTTGGCCTTCTTAACCTCGTCCAGATCGTGTTCTAGCGTCTTCACCTTGGTCTCCGCGCTGGTTCGTTCGCTGCCTTCGCGAACCGCCTTTTCTGTCGTGCGCTCAAGATTCTTTTTCAAATCTTGTAGTTCACGCTGAGCTTTGCCTGCTGCGGCTTCGGCCCGAGCAACCTTGTCTTCGAGGGCAGTGATCTGTTCCTTTTCTGAAGATGCCCCGCTCTCCTGGCGCTCAACGCGAGCTTTCAGTTTTGAAATCTCCATCTCCATAGACTGAATCGTGGTTGATTTGGCATCCAATTCGGCTTGTAATGACGACGGCGGCGATGCTGTTATTGATACTGATTGGCGATGACCATGGCCTATATTCCGTGACACTTGCTGTTGTAGCTGAGAGTTTTGGCGCTGTAGAGACGCAATCTCCTCCTTCTATGATGCCGTTAGTAAGCAACTCTTGTAACGCATAGGCTGGTGAGAAGAGTTCTATCTCTTTCTGCTCGACGTACTAATTTCTCTGCTTGGCTGTCCTTGCCGTCTTTGCTATCAGACTCACGTAGGTCGGCCAACTCTTCCTCTGCCTTCTTCCATCTCTTCTCCGAGTCGGCAGCCTCCTTGGCAACACGCTTGTTCTCTTTTTCTAGCTCTTCTATTCTCGCCACGTGCTTTCTGTAGATATCGGGTGCCGTGTCACCTTCAGGGCTAAAGGGTCCAGGCGACATTGGCCCCGGGCTTGCAAGCGAGCCTGCGCGGAATGAGGTCGATCTGAGCTTTGATTGTTGTGCTAGCGATGGTGTTTCGGACGGTGATGACTCGCTGGCCTTGTCTTCTGGCTTGTCTTCTACTACGTCGTCTTGTTTATCCTCTTCCTTGACTTCAGGCTCGACCTCAGCCTTGTCTTCTTCCTTGGCTTCTTCGACAGCCGTGTCGTCTGCATCCTGGCTCGGCTGCGGCTGCTCTGCGGTGTCTTCGACAGCTTCGGGGGCGGGCGCTTCTACTTCCTCCTTGGGATCCTCCTTGGGATCCTCCTTGGGCGCTGCCTTTGAGCTGGAAGACGCCTCCTTCTTCTTTTTCTTCTTCAATTGCTCGACCTGGAAGCGTCCTGTTAGCTACATGCACATGCACCTTGATGGGGCAGCCAGCTTGGATGAGCATCAGCGGGGGCTTCTCACGCGCTTCTTTGCGGCGGCAATCTTCTCCTTCTTCTCTTTGTCGTCTGCGTCCGCCATTCTCAGCTGATTGTAAATACTCGGAGGATGTCACAGCTAATGCAATTTGTGTTGAAGCGATGCGCACTTGCTCCCTTGGCTGGTGATGGAATTCCGCAGCTCTGCTGCCCTGGCCTGGACACACCTTCGTCATAGGTGGCCATTGGAGCTTATACAGTGCTAGATACGCGCACTGTGGCATCGCACACTGTAACCCACGTGCATCAAGGCTCAGAACAATGTGAGAATATCAAATATCAAACACAGGCAAAAAAATCAAAATAAATGGAAATTTCAGCCAATTCAGCCATCAAAGTGAGTGTAGCATTACATACTCCAGCAGATGGAAATTAAAATTGAAATCAATGCATCCTTGCAATCCAGATTTCGTTTGTATCTGTGCCTAATAACGTAGGCGTAGGCAGAATCAAACACTTAAATGGTCGCTGCTCAGAAGTCATTCTGGGAGCTGCTTCACACGCCTGCATGTCAAGAAAGCGAAGGATAATACCTGCCAAGATCAAGAACAGAAGCCTAAAGTGCCCTGTCGCTGAAGCTGATATCACCTGATATTTTGCTTCAGTGCTGCTCTTGCTGCTGCATTTCAGTGAACAGCGCCAGTGGTGTTAAAGGAAAAGCACATGTGGCAGGTGCCTTTGCACCGCGCCTGTTCGCTGCGAGTATCATCTCGCTGTTTTTCTTGCTCCCTGGGCTGCACAGCAAAATCTCTGCTTCGCCATCTTCTCGCCTCGTCTGTCATCCTGTCATATCGTTGCATCCTCTCATCACCCCCTTCTCTAGCGTCAACGGTATCTTCTTCCTTTTTGCTCTCTAAGAATTTCCCAGGCCCTGGGCTCCCATTTCCTCGGGGAGAAGCTTCGTCATGAACTGGGTGGGAGACAGCCTCTCTCGCCAGCGTCGAGGAAAAGGCTGGAAAGAGGACATGGCAAACCAAGAGCAATATTTCGCAAAGGCCCGCTCTTGGCAGCGTGAGCATGCAAAAACCAGTCCTGTGATTCTATCTGCCGCCAACTTTATTCCCAACTATTCCGTCGCATCGAACGTAGCCAAAAGGGCCGCAGGATCAAGTCCTTCCTCTTCGCTGGCAGTCCCTCTGGGCACATCCGGCAAGCCCTCGGCTAACTTGGCTGATGTGTCGCAAATCATGCAACATGATGCTACTGAACGGACGTTACGCGTCGTGCCACCAAGCCAGACGAGCGGGTCGGCTGTGTTCGGTAATCGGTCGACGGAAGATCATTTGGTAGGCACCTCTGACCTAGAGACTGAGCGGCGGAGACTTCTGAAAGAAGAAGACTTGCTGCAAATTAAATTGCCGAAACCTTCAATGATGAAGCCCATGCAGAAAAGAGGTCATTCAGCCGCTGCTAGGCAGATTGCTGGGCAACAGCAGCAGTCTGGAAAACCTACTAGCCATTGCGAGATGCAGCCAAACATTGGCGGGCAGAGAGGTAGTAGAAAGAGGAGACTGAGCCAGATCACGTCTTCACCCGTGGATACAACGATTAGGGTACGAGTTGGCAGTAGGAATTATCAATGGAGCGAGGCGGGGAATTCCATAAGAGACCCTACGTATAATAGTGAGTGGTCATCACCAGGTCGAAGTGCAGATGAGACTGGACGCATGACAAGCAGTACGGGCAATACATCATACGTCATTGGCAAGTCTCTTCCAAGGCTCTCGTCACCAGCTATTAGTTCACTGCCTTGGTTTTCCCCTGGAAGCAATCGGCCTACACATCGCCGAAGGTTCTCCGGCCCGACGCAGCACCTTAGCAGAGCAGCATCGGCAAAAACACAATGCCCGATGACAGCTTATATTACTAGTAATAGGCTATCACTAAACCCGCCGCCAGCGTCAATGCCCGCAATGCCCGCAGCTAACTCCTGTAGTAGCATGGTCGTAGAGGTTGGCAGCGGCCAAGAATCTCCGAAGATTGGCAAAGATGAAGAACAGATATGGAGGGCGTGGCTAAATCGTGGCATGCCCGAGTTCCAGGTGCCCAAAAACAAAGACATAAATGCCGATATTGGGAGACCTCTTACAACACTCGTGCCTCAGGGATTGGCAATTGCTACGTTGCCGATCCAAGCTGACCGCGAGAGCGCCCTCCAAGAACCTAGTGTGAGGTTGAAAAGACGGTTTGTGGGATGGCCGTGAACAATTTGCGTATCCATGCCCTTTCGAAGCATATAGCCGAACTGGGGTGACCAGAGCGAAGCACCTGTTAAGGGATCATGGCCCCACACGAAGTTGAGAAAACACAACTGCCGAAATTTTAGTGCGGTCAGAAGCTGCAAAAGCACCACGACGGATGCATTCGGATAGCCAACGAGTGGGGGTCATGGAGGAAGGATTGAGCTACTGTTTCCACTTGCAAGGATGGAGATTGATAGCATCTCCAGGCAACGGATTCTTGATGGGAAAATTTTCCCTCTGGATGGGGACATGTCCAGGCGATCCTAGAGATGTGGCATAGCATAAAGCAGCGCGGATACAAGCTCGACCAAAGCGGCAGCTTGCGACCCCACCAGCCAGCCGGTTCCGAATGGTACGGTGGAGTTCAGGTGGGATATTCAAGCCACGGCCACGTGCCGACGACCGCCAAAGCCCCCCCGGCGGGACAGCCATCGGCGGTGATGTTCCGCGCTTGTCTGGCCGAACAAAGCGCCGTGGCGGGATGCTGATTTTAAGATTCCCATCTCGATGGCAATAAGCTCTACAGCGGTGCAACAGGGTCCTGTCCATGTAAGGGAAAGTGAGAGGAGGAGCTTTGTCTCACGGACCATGTCGCTGTGTGATTCGTCGGAATTGCCAGCCGTCTATTCGTATAATGCTGCCAATCGCCAATATGATTTGCCGGACCATCAAGCTATCTATGTGTGCAGTGATGATGCCATCACCTGCCGCTATTGGATGCTGGAAGTGAACCATGAACGGGGGATATAACATTTCCCGTTGCAGGTTTCGGAATGGAAGCAGAGCTTGGAAAAGGGTCCAGATCAAGAGGCAGCGCCAGGCACCAAGACTGTGCCCAATTGCTGCTGATGATGGTCCGACTGAAAACAGCTGAGGAGGAGGAGGAGGAGGAGGAGGTGAACTGACCACCGCCCCTTGTCAGTCTGGTCGCAATAGGCGTATAGTATATCCGACAAGGCAAAGCTAACGCAGAAGAGGAGATTGAAAAAAAAAAAAAAAAATGTATTGAGCAAACGGCACCGGGAAAGCATGCCGTGGGAAAGCTGCTGCTGCTGTACGAATGCACGGCTCGTACGTGAGGTGCATAGGAATTCACATTAGTGCACCCAAAGCTACCCCCCATTCTCCAAAAATCCCCAAAGGCAGATAGTCGCCACCTACCTTGCACCAGCGCGGGAAGACAGCGACAGAGCACTACATGGACTACTGCATCCAGAGCCTTAGAGAGGGGAACTTTGCCGACCTATCCAGACTCGAGCAATCCGGCTTCAGCTCAGCCCCAAATGGCTTGGGCTGCCTGCCGCGTGCGTGCAAGCCCAAAGCTCCTACCTGCCTACCAGACAGGCTGGCCAACCGGCCGCGATGGAACAGCAAATCAATCAAAGTTTAAACAAGCCAATCTCGCAAGGCCTAGCCTAGCCTTGGCCATGAAGCGGATCCCTTCGGCCTCGTGTTTTGGCTATGGCGTATGGAGCCACGGGCCATCAAGCTGTGTATTGGTGCAAAGTTAGTTTCGACGGTGGCGTTTGAAGAGTAGGGTTACCGTGGGCCATTTGACAGGTTGATAACCAAGGTTAACTCATACTCATTGGAGGAGCAAACGACTTGTGCAGCAATGAAACGCCGCGCAGGGATGGTTGGCCAGGGTCATGGAGTAATAGTAATAGTACAAGCATAAGAGACAAAGAGACGAGGACCTCGGTTTCTACTTCTGACAACTAGGTTTCGATAACACTATTGAACGGAGCTCCACCCCGTTTTTCTTCGTGCCAATGTTCCTCCGACACTATCGCGTATAGCCGCCGCCGCCACGCCTGAGCCGTAGCGATACCCGTCTCAGCTGCCAGGAAAATGCATCGTGCGCGCGTGTTTATTTGGTCTAATATGATATGCCTTGGGCATTTTCTATGTCTAGTCTATTTTTGGTAAAGGTAGCAAAATCAAATATCATAAAAAAAACTCCAAAAGATGAAAGTAACAAAGAATGAAACAGGTCAATGAAGACAAAAACCAAAAACTGGTCGACGGAATGTAGCATCCGCTCATCCCAAACGCTTACTGAGCGCTTTGCCTTGTTTTGGCCTCTGTCGAAGAACTGCCGAGAGTACCTTTTTTCAACCCTATCCTGTCTTCCAAAGCAATTTTCCCAAAACGCATAAACGCCGTGTGTTTTTTTGCTACCCTCCCCTTTAACCACCCGGTGTATCCATCTATAGTGCAGATCAACACCCCCTCGTCAGCCGTTCCCATTGGCCCAAGAGGGTAATTCGAGTAAAAAAAAAAAAAAAAAAAAAAAAAAAAAAAAAAAAAAAAGAAAAAAAAAAGAAAGAAAATGCGCCACAAAATAACGGCTTTTTTGATTGCAGTATTTGCCCTGTTTGATTTTTGTTGGTTCGTGCCGAGATTGCCAGCTCAAGCAAGATTTCCCGTCCATCATCATTTGATCCCTGTTATTCCGTGAGAACAAAAAAAAAATCTCTATACTTTTTTTTTTCCCTTCCATTCCTTTCTTGCATGGTTGGCCATTTTTAGTACTTCATAAAAGCCCCCCGCTTTTATTATTTTTATTTATGGCCATTGTGAAACA
>KQ479121.1:187861-302082 GCA_000331835.2 Trichoderma hamatum GD12
AAAAAAAAAAAAAAAAAAAAAAAGGCCCTCTCGTCTGACTGTCACCACAGTCTAGGTACCTAACCAGGGAAAAGGTACCAAAAAGGGGAATAAATTTATCATGTGTGGATAAAATTCAAGATTGTCAAAGCGAAGAACTGATCAGGTGCCGAGTAAGGCAAGCGCCTTTTCCAGCCACCAGCCACCAAAAAGACTGTTTGGCAGCTGAAGGACACGGGAAACGGTTAGAGAGTGACACAGACACGAGAGGCAAAGACACTACTTGCAAGTAGCTGTAGCTAGTAGCAATAGTAGCATGTAAGTACTCCTCCTGCTGCTGCTAGTACTGCAGCAGCAGCAGCACATATCCCGAACAAGCGAATCAGAGGCTTTGCAGCAAAACGTAGCTACTCCGCACGGGAAAGCAAGAAAGAGAAAACGGTGCGGAGTCGTTGCGGTAGTAGTAGGTGGCAGCAGCAGATGGTATCAAGACAGGTTGTATAGTATAGTATAGTAGTAGTAGTAGGTATGTATTTTGCTGCTAGGGACTGCCTAGATGGTATCTTCTTGTATATACTCCGTAGTAAAATGCAATCAATGGGATTTTTGGCCTGCATGTAAAAAACAAAAATCCCTCCCCAGGCTTATGCTAAGATAAACAAAATGAAACCACGGATAAAACAAACAAAAGCCCTTTTTCGTAAGATTCATTGAGAAATAGCCGCTCTAATGGTATGTCGGCAGATGTAAGTCGAAACTTTGACGGATCCAGCGCCGAAAGCTGTTTGGTTGGCTCGCGCGGGACCCCATAATACAGTACAGGATAGTAAGAGAGAGAGAGAGAGAGACAGAGAGGTAGGGGTGCGGCCGGCGCGGCTTTAGTCATAAAGGGGGGTGGAGGGGCGTATATATGACTGTATACGTGTGCGAAGTAGGTATTGGTTTGCGTAGAGTTCTTCCGCGGGTGCGAATTTGGGCTGGTCGCCGAGCTCCTCTCTTGGTTGCTTCTTGCTACTCTCGCCGGCGAATCTCCTTTCGCTTGGCTTGCAAGGATGTCTTGCAAGTAGGGCATTCGTAGCCATGGCGGCTGATGTAGATTCGCTTCAGGCACTTGGTGCAGCGCCACCAGGTGATGGAGGCATTGCGGCCTTCGAACCAGTCCTCCTTGGCCGCCACTCCGCGCTTCTCAATATCCTCTTTGTGAAAGTCTCTCAGATGATCGCGAAAGTGGTCGCGGCGATGAAAGGGATCGCGCCGCCGGCCGCAGCGGGCGTAATCGCAGTGATACGCTTCCTTCTGAGAGGCAGGAGCATGCTTGTGCTTGTAGTGGCGGTCGAGATCGGCGCGACGCTTAAAAGGTTTCGCATCGCAGCCGGGATGTAAGCAGCACACTGGATAGTCGCGGCCATTGGAGGCAAACCTACGCTCAATATGGTTAATCGTCAAGTGCGATTTAGCGGCTGTTAGGCGGCACGAAGCAACTTACGTTAGTGAGTCTGTTGGTGAAGCCACTTCTTGGCTAGTCGTGGCATCCGGGCTGCTATAGGTGGATGTTGCTGGCGTGCCGATACTTGCATATGACGGGAAGCAAGATAAGCTGGGGTCCGGCGAGGTCTGCTGTGAGAAGAACGAGTCCGTAGACACTGGTGATGCGGGGGAGCTCGCTTCTGAGCAGCCCTCTGAGCCTCCATACGAGGATAGACGCTGTGAGTGTGAATCGCACATTTCAGAGCCATCTGCCATGGAGCTGTAGTCGTTTACGCCGTAGGAAAACCAGTCGTTGTATGGTAGGTTCTCATCGCACAGAGGAGCCGCTCCATAGATCTGGCACTCATCGTACAGCTGACTCTCACTGAAGAGCTGGTTGTATAGGCTGGATTGCATATCGTCGTTCATGGTGCTCGCGTAGGGGGAAGTCATCCCTGAAGCTCTCTGGGACAAGCAATTGCTCGCCTAAGTCCAGTAAACCCGGATTTATATATAAGCGTAGTGATATGCCTCTGCTCAGTTTGCCAATTGAATCAAAGGTGGTCAAATCAAGTGTCACCTTTGATAAGACAATAAGAGAAGTAGGGTGGGAAAGAAGGAGATGATGATGATGATGATGATGAATGGAGTGGGATGAAGTGGTATAAGAAAGATTTCAGGACAACAGAGCGTCAAGACGAGGGCAGTCGAAAGCTAATGAGTCCAGAGCTCGAGGGGACGATACGTGCCCAAGTATATATGCATGGCTTGTCAATCCAAGGTGACAGGGGGGAGGGACGTGTCTATTTCAACTAACCCAGTACAAGAGCAACAGATAACGGACCGTCCTAGAGCTTGTACTCTCGTACAGTACTTCCCGGCGCTGAAGCTGCACCACACCATCGTTATGGCCCAGGCTTCTAGAAGAGATGTTAGATTTAGCGCGGATAGGATCCGGCAGGGCGGAAATGCATTGGTGGAGACTCTTCAGAAGTGCTCTGAGGGTGACGTAGAACTGGACGCTAATCGTTATGCAGCATAAACCCTATGCAGAGGGGCGTCACACTGGCTGGTGAGGGCATCGTATGCCTGGCTTCGGAGGCACTACTGCTACCCGAGGCCCAGTCTCTACCCGTCTACGGCCCTGGGCCATGGGTAACGTGCAGACTGGCCAAAGCGTTGTGGAGATGGAGACTCTCATCAGCATGGGCTTCTATCTATCTTGCTTTTTTTTTCTTTTTCCTTTCCCATCGTCTTTTTTCCCCTCCTATGCTATGCCTGTTTGGCAACTCTTGCCTGAATTGGCCAATGGATGTTGAGCAACGCGAGTTACACCTAGCGTTGCCGAATCTGCCGGGGCCGAGGGATTTACGATGGCCACTGTGTCTCTCGATTGTCGTGAACCTTAGTGCCCGAGTCTTCATGTACGTACAGTCGCTCTCCACTGGCTTGACGACAAGATGCTGAATTGAAAAATACCCATGGCATTTAATCCGGGAACACCTCTTTGATGTTGATCTAAGTGAGTGGGGGGTATCCCAGGCCCCTAACGCAAAGAATTGCCCTGCCAAGGGACTTCGTACAGGCAATTACAATTTCTGCTACTACCAAGTAATATTAGTATGTACGAGCTCTGGACCTGGGTTCGCATGAAAGAGCCACTCACTAGCAAGATGTGAATGATATGGAAACATGTGGCTGCCAGGTTCAGCCGCACGAGCTGTCAAAAAATTGCCTGAGCTAGGCAAGCTACTACTAGTATCGCAGATGGCACTCTTTTGAGAAGGCATCCCCCTAACGAGACATTGGTTGACCCGATGGCCGTGACTTTGGTTGAAGATATCACCGCCAGGAATATGAAGACAGCATTGCCGAGAGGCGGTGTTTCTTACCGCCGTGGTGATGCCCTACTGCCGAGCCCCGGGCTCCGAGAGCCATGTTCTTCTGTATGCCGTCTATCCCTCACCAATGATCCCATCAAAAACCGGCCGCACTGGCCCGAGAGGGGTTTCTTCCAGGCTCTATACTTTTTGTTGGTGGGATACAGCCCTTGTAGTCCATAGTCACAGCAGCAAACAACCTGCTGAAACGCCGGCACAGGTGCTGTAGACACCGCCCAAAAGATTAGTTGCCTGTCTTAGCGGGCTCACTGCTATCTGCCGAGTCGGCCTGACTATCCCGAAATCGTAAAAGCCCTCTCAGAGGGAAGAAGCTGCTTTGGGCAGTAAGGAATCTCCCGGTAAGGGTTAGCATCTTGACACTCTTTGCATGTTGCCAGCATCCTAGCCCCTCTTACCTAGCCCCCTTCCCCCACCTTACATGCATATAGGCGTGGGTGTAGCGCAACGAATCCTAAATCCCAGAAGTCTAGCACAGGAGCCCGACTATGAGCCTCAAGGTGTGTACCCATATGCACGTCGGCAATAGATATCGCGGGCCAATAGCGAGCCAACATCGAGCTAATGGCGCCTCTATCCCAGGAGAGGAAATGACCACGTAGGATGTCAGTTCAGGTACTGCCTTCCATTTGGTCCTACCACCAGCAAGTGGTGCTATAAATTGCAACAGACAAGCCATTGTTGTCAACGGCTAACCAAGTATACCAAATAGCCTACACGACTTGCCTTGTTAAGACATCCAGTGTGTGTCGAACCAATAGCAGTCCTCATGAGGAGGCAGAACCTAGGCAATCCGAGTCCCCGTCGGGTCATAGGCAACAAATAGGTAGTCCTGCTAACAAGTGGCTGATTTTGTTTGAAACTTGACAGACATGGATACAATCAGCGCCGAGGACTCGAGCAACGCTCAACGGAATAGAATCGGTGAACCCGCTCTATACTATCTCGTTGAGCACAGATTTTCTTCCCTTTCTCTTCTAGACTGCAGCCACGATCGAGATCACAACCTCTTCCTGGCCGTGTTCCATATAATAAGGAAAGGTCTATGTTCGTGTAAGCGTCATTGGTCGGGCGTCTTTAGAGGTAAAATGACCTAGCGCGTGCTCCGTATGGCTGAATTCTCTCTTTCTGCGCCCCATACTGGGGCTCACCCTTGATATCTCTGGCAACAACCCAGAGGACTGGCTGGGTTATGCAAGGGAATGAACAAATAAACAAGCTATGTATACTCCACTCGCGGCTTTGCAACGTAGCGTACAAACGTTAATGACCCTCTGCGCCCTTCAAGGTAATTGCAAAGCGGCTAGGTGCGGCGGAACCAGATGATCGCCAACCAGGAGTGATCTTGGCCCCGTCGCATGTGCTGAGACCAAGCAGATCGTCATGCAGAAACACTTCGATACAGGCCCCCCATCCTTGTGTCCTAGCTCACTCCGAAGCAGCCTAGGAAAGGCACGAGAAAAGCTTAGCCGCCATTGGTGATGATGGGGGCCTGAGTGAATCGTAACAACCGTATGTACGTATTGTATGTAGCAGAGCAGTCATATGCGCCTAGCCTCTTGTCCTCAGCATCTTATCAGCAGCCAGAGATGGGGGGTCATGCACCCTCCTCATACCAGTAGCACTGCGACGAGAGTAGAGCACGCTGACGGGCTGCAACTCCACAAGCAACAACACCTCCCATCTGCCCGCTTAGCCTTTCCTCCCGTCCATGGCAGCCAATACCGCTGCAAGTCAAAGGCGCCGCGCCATCCTTGTCCAAGACCCGTTGGGAAAGCATAACAGGGCCCTCGGTAATGATCTTGGGATGCTGATAGTGGCATCCCAGGGCAGAGGACAATAGCTAGGCGCCGCCGGAAGAACCAACTGCGCGCAATGTGAGTGATGCGGCAATGGTTTTTCCACTCATCCCACCCGGTGATGGGGCATCATCTCAAAATTTGACATCTGTACCGCCCTCTGTGCCAATAACATGGGCACGGGATGATGTCAACCAGGAAAAGAATTCTCAGAACCTTTGTGGCATCTGACCAGAGGCGGTCAACAAAAGTGTAATGAACACACACGTAAAACACAAAGAATAAGAAGAACGCCCCGGTTGTTCTAGAAGTTCGCAAGCTAGAAGCAGAAAAGGTAAAGGGGAGGGGAGGGGGGGGAGGAATAGCGTTTTGGGGGCAGTCCTTGCCTTTTCGGCTTGATGATTTCACGAGAAACGTGGGAATCAGCGCTTCCGCACCTTAGTCGTGCCTTATTTCCGAGCGCTAGAACCATTTTGAAGCCGGCAATTGTTCTTGCCAGCTCACTGTTATCACTTGGCATCCAATATATTATCGGGAAGGGGCACTTGGGGGGACCCCTATTGGAGAACAGGGAAAAAAATCATAATGATCTCAATAAAAAGACACTAATTTATTAATTTTGTAGTAATAAAATGAAAACAACACGAAAAAAAACTTTCCGTCTACTACTAAAAGGGCCGAAGGCACGATGACGTGTGGCGTCATGGATAAAGAGGAAAACAAGCCTTGGATGGGCGAAACTAAGCCCCTGGCTTGGTTATTTGGATGCCTTCTAGAAGGCCGTTTAGCTCTGTTCTTATCGTCTTCAGGCTAAAGTCAAGTCGTAGATTGATAGTCTCCGGTTGAAAAGAGAAGAGATAGAAAAGAGAACCCCCAAGGATTATTGTATCATATCTCGCCCTGCATATGACCCCCAACTAAAGCCACCAATCCTCCAGGCATGCTCATCGTCATTTGCGCAAATCACTTCCCATCATAAGGGATTTGTTGTTTCTTTGTCAAACTGGATTGTTTGTCTCCCTCACCTTCATGCCAGTTGCCGTTCTAGAAGCCCTCCTCTAGTGCTTGCCCCCTATCTTCATGCTCGTTGCCGTCTTCACTGCCGCCCTCTAGGGCTGCGTCCCGGCCTGGCTTCCACCTCATCCGGTCCTTCGCCACGGGCACGTCGCCAAAGACTTGCACCATCGTGATCCAGTGCATGCAGTGTTGCAAAAGGTCACTATCGCGCTCCATCTTGGCCTCGTATGTCTTGACTAGGCCCTTCAGCTGGTCCACCTCCTTCTTGAGGTCCTCAATCTTCTGCTCCAGCTCTTCCATGAACTCATACTGCGCGTCTTGCTCCTGGCGGAGCACACCCAGCTCGCCGGTGGTGGTCCAGCCGATACGGGTCTGGGCCTGGTTGCGCGTTAGATGAGACTGTTTATGACTGAAGAGTTGCGTAAAAGTGCTGGCAACCTTGTTGAAGACGCCGGACTGGAGATTGACCGTGCTGGGGTCGGTGATGGAGGCATCCTTCTCATCTGCGCCCAGACTTGGCTTTTCTTCTGCAGTGTCGTCAGACTGTCGCTTGTGCGGCTTGTCGTACCAAGACACCCACTCCGAATTGGCACTCATCTTGCCTTGTTTTCTTCACCCTTTCGTTTTCGAAATTGTCCTAGTCTTGAGCATATAAGCCATTGTGGAATATCCTCGTGACAGTGTTACAGTTACTTACGGTAAGATAGGATTTGAATGCTCGTGAAAGGACTTTGAGAGTATCTTCCATGTGCAGATTTGTCTTATTGAAACTGAAGAGTAGAGTCTGTGTTGGTTATCACAATATCAAACAAGTAAGTAAGCAAACGCGTTGCAAGCTCACTGCAGACGCACAGCAGCGTAAACAACGTCATTCACTCGCCTGCTTCATCCAATCTTTCATACCCAGCTGCAGCTCTATCCTCTCACTGAATCACTGCTGTGTCCATTTCGACAAACGGAATCCTGCAACTCCTCACTTCCACAGCCAATGACTGATCTGGGACCCAAAAAAAAGAAGAAAAAAGAAAAAACACCTGCATGTCAAATCCGCTTGTATAGTGCAATGCGTTTGCGCATTTCAGCTCATCGTGCTTCTCAACGCCCGCAAGTTCCCACTCCTTCTAGCGTCCCTACCAAGGATCTCGCCAAAGCCTGCAAGATAAACAGGTCTCACAAATCTATAGTCGGCCCATAGAATAAACATTACCAAGCAGTGAGATGATACTAGTACCATTCAGATCTCCGTGTAGATTACCCCCCCTCTTCCGGCAGCAGTCAATCTCTCCGACCGCAGTACCTGCATGCTAGTAGGCAAGCAGGGGAGAATGGTACGTCCTGAGTTGGGTAAGACTGAGTCGCAGTGCGTCCAAGTCGAGGCGAGGCGAGGCGAGGCGAGGCGAGGCAGCCTGACAGAACGCGCCCCACAGAGATCGCAACTGTTAGCAAAGTACAAGTTGCTGTCTGTATAATACGCTGATGCGCCCTTTACTCTCGCACAAAACACTATAAAGCTCAAGTTTAGGGACTTGAGTACTTCAAACGATCCTTACACCCTAGTCAAATCCTTTGGCCGTAGAGTATGCAGCGAGTTCCGTCCTAACAGTTGCGATCCCTGAGGGGGTGTAATTCAAAACGTAGGGCTGGATCTACACGCCTACCAAGTAGGAGTGTTTGTGAACAAAGGAGACCGTAGCAGTAGTAGGTAGCAGTATGTACTATCACTGCCAATGTCAGTACGATAGTACATGCTCTTAGAGAGCGGGAGTTGCCGTTGGTGCGCCCCGGATAATTCGCGAGTCATGTCATGGCATGATGTTGCATCCGCCACCTCCCCCATGCAGCCGCGCGCATTTGTGACAGTTGATGGTAAACTGCAAGTGTGTTGGCTCGAGACTCCTTTGTGGGGAGAAATATACCTTTGCTGTACCCTTTGTTTTATGAGAACGGATATCCCCGAGTGTTTTCTATCACCAACGCCAAGCTCCATGACGTCTGTCTCAACCCAACCCTGTCATTTCAGGCCCGAACGCGTCACAGTAGCAACCCTAGAATAACAAGATCAATCTCGAAAGTACGGTACTTTCTTAATTTAAGGCCTCGGTTAACTGCGGCAAGTTCCGTCTAGGTAGTACGTAGTTAGTTGAGCGGTTTATGTGAAGTTCGTTGTGTCTCGCCAAGGTTTCCCCCCTTCGCGCCAGTTTCTGGTTTCTAACAGAAGTCTAAGTTCTCTCTAAAGAGTTCAGCTATAGTTCCCAGCTCTTAGTAATACAAGCGGGTTTACTCACTTAAGAGATATATGCATATTTGCGAAGTTGTTTTGCTTGGTAAGTCCCTGTTGTGTCACTTCAATTAGTATCAACAACAGCAACAACAACAACACACTTGCCAACTCAGCCACATCGCGAGGCAAACAGAAAAGAGACAAGAGAACGGTAAACAATTTCTCGGCACGGAATTTATTGGCCTTGAAAAAAAAAAAGGAACGCCGCCTCGTATAGATTATTCTGGCACTGGTCATTCCCCTCCATTTGAGAAACCCAACTTTAGTAGCGCATAGTCGCAGCTACGATGATGATCTCTTATAACTCCCATAAAGACAAGAAAGAAAGAAAAATTGAGCCCCGTCATGGACAGGGTACGGATGACAAAAGCAAAAACACATGATAGTCCCAGCCTAGCCCGTGCATCCCATCATCAAAAGCCAACAGTCGACTAGATGTCATCTTCAAGAAATTTGTAAGCAAATTTAAAATCAGCCTTTCTTCGGTTCATCCTGCAAGGAAAAATGGAAGTTAGTAATCGAGATCATGTAATAGGTATCTAGTAAAAAGGCATCTTACCATGTGCTCTCATAGTCAAAGAACCGGTAGGTGCCTTGCTCGAATTCCTCCGTGATATTCTTAGGCTCTTCGTGCCGCTGGAACCATGTTTGGTATTGCTTATGGAACCGCCAGCTTTGGTCTTTCAGCGCCTTGGCGGCCAAATACTGCTGCGCCGTTCCTTGCTTGTAGTAAAAAACGTAAAACAGAGTGTCGGGGTCTATCCTCGAGTACAGTCGAGGGTCATCGAAAATGGGCAGCGGTTGTGTGGGGAATCCGGAACCAGTCTGCGGCACAGGCATATCGGGACGATATGTCCGCGGGACGTCGGCTTCAAAAGCGCTGGGGTAGCTCAGCTGGCTCGCTTTCATCAAGCTCAAGGTGGACGGCGATAATGGCTGATACGATCGTTTTCGCGATGTCTCGTACGACTCAACGAGATCTTGTAGGGACGCAGGGAGGTGGTAGATGGACTCCTCTTCGGTCTCCTCCGTAGTGAGTTTGACACCGTTGGTGGAGCCGTTTGCTTGGGCTACTTTATTTGGAAGGGATCAGATGTTAGCAAGAGAATACAACATCACAACAGCTACAAGATGCTCCCATTGATAACTTACCAGCTGATGGCTCGGAAGGGGGTACTTCAGATGCGGCCGGCTGTTTCCCTGAAGCTTTGGATTTCTTTGTCGCTTTCGTATTTGACAGGAGCTCGGCGCTCTCTACAGGCGCGGGTGGGGGTGCGGGCGCAGGCGTAGAAGTAGATGCGGGTGCAACAATTGGTGTAGCTTGCTTGGGTTCGGGTGCCTGGGCCGGCTGAACAAACGAGACGGCCGGAGAATTCGTTGCGCTCGTCTTCAACTGCGCAGGTGGTAAAGGCGAGATGCCGGCGGGAAGTCCTGGTGGCGGCGGCAGAGGAGCAATTCCGACGTTGTTCTTGTCTGCGGCGGCGGCTGCGGCGGCGGCGGACGCATACTTGAGTCCCTCTCCCGCAGGTCTCGTGGGGATAGAGGCAGGCTTCATGGCAGGACTACCGCTACCCCCGCTACCTATTGCCGATAGAGGAGTATGCAGCGTTGCCAGTGCAGGTAAGGGTGATTTGGACTGCACGGATTTCGTTCGCGTTGACGTGGTGGAGTCGGAGTCTTTGGCTGGTTTCCTCGCCTTGACAGGCAGCTCGACATCATGGATTTCGTCCTGTACAGACTGAGCATCCTGAGACGAGTTTTTCTCGTTATCCTGACCCATGCCGAAGACACCTTCCTCCTCCTCAAGGTCTAAATCGTCGTATATTTCATCGTCGTCCATGTAGTCCTCGTTCATGCCGTCAGACACATAGTAGCGGATCTGCTCTTCCAGGCCGGTGACGTCGTCGGTATCGATGCCTCCATTCTCCAACGTCCTTCGAATCAGCTCCAGCTTGCCCTGATGCCACTTGTGCTTCTCGATTATCCGGTCAATCTCGGCCATTCGATTCTCCTGAACAATCTTGTTCTTTCCCTTCTTCATCGTAGCTTGTATGGATTCGTTTTCGGCTTCTAGAGACTCGATCTGCAGCTCCAGCTCATCAACCATGCTATTCAGGAAGTCGCAGGCTTCTACTTTGGCCTGCTCTTTGGGATCTAATTTCGCTGCGGCTGAGAGGCCCGCTTGGGAGTATGCTTTCGTCTTCATGGCCTTCTCCACGGCCTTGAATTTCTCCATTTGCTAGATGTCGGAGGAAAAAGGTACATCAGTATGCGACTCTATACTAGGTATGCATCAATACCCAACGTTACTGGGGCCCACCAACAGTCTCAATCAGTTTGCGATGCTCCAATAAGGGAGCCTTGTCCTTGATGTCGTTGCTGGCGGCCCATGTCTTGATCTGGTCGCGCAGTCTTTGCAGCTTCTTGATTTCGCGCTTGAGGTTGTCTTCCTGCTTCTCCTTCTGGGCCGGGTTATTTGACTGCTCAATCTTTTCGTAGATGGCCTCGAACTCGGAGACGCCTTCCGCCACCTTCTTGAAGCACTTGTCGACTTCTTGTTGTAGTTTCCTCGCCGCCATTCTGTCGGTAGAGGAGGGGAGAAAAGCCCAAACGGCGTCCTTTCCGGCTGTGCTTGTGAGGTTCGGTCGCTAAAGAGGTATTGAAGTTCGTTGGGCTCTGCACAAAGGGTGCAATAAGATTTCGCCGGTGGCTTGATCCGGTTTTCGTGGGGCAGCCTTTGTGACCGAAGGCTGTAGATACAGGAGAGGCTCGGCTTCTGCCACGTGATGGATGCACAGCTGTTGTGCGCAGCGAAAGAAGCGATAGAGGCGGTTATATTCAGATCAACTCCAAAGCGCTGACCGGGGGTGTTTGTGGCGATATTCAGCTGGATTGAGCCTTTAAGGCGATGGGACGTGCGAGATTGAAGTTGGTGAGGCCAGGTCGCGAGGCTGCACCGAGCTAACAGAAGGGCGGTTCTTTGTGCTTTGCGATGATTAGCCGAGAGAGCGAAAATTGTGCATATGGCGATCTATATCTCGGCTGTAATTGATTTTAAAGTTATCTTTTACAAGAAAAATATTATTTAACTACAATTGAGTATTTTTGCTATTTATATTTGCATAATTGAACGAACAAATTTGTCATTCTGAGATAGCTTTGGCTATCAAAAGTTACTTTGGCAAGGTGGGATGTCTGATAAGTGGCTACGCAGTCTCTCACATGACACAGACTTTGCATGCGCGATTCATAGCATCTTTAGGTTGATTGGATCATCTTTCTCTGGTCAAGGCGTTGAGAGGTCGCCGGTCTCGGTACAAGAGTCCCTTTTCCCTCCTCTTCGACACATTTTCTCTCTGAGATTTGGTTTTAGTGGTTGGCAGCAGGGCTGTTTGAAAAAGGGTTTTCTTTCTTCCCTTGTCATTTCATTCTTGGTGGAACACAAGTGCCGGCACCGGCTACAAGTTGCTCACAATGAAGGGTAGGTCAAACTTGCTACCCTCTATCATATCCCTTTGTGTTGTTCTTGAAGGCCTTTTATGTACACTATAAATTGTAATAGTATGGCAATAAGATCTAATATGGTTATCTTTATGAAGCAATCATTCAACGTGTGCTCTCTGCGTCTGTGACGGTAGAAAAGCAGCTGGTGTCATCCATTGGCCGCGGAGTGTTGGTATTTGCGGCCGTTGCGCCGGGAGACACAGAAAAAGAAGCCGATTCATTAGCGAACAAAGTTGTCAAGATGAAACTCTGGGATGACGAAGACGGGGGCCGGGTAAGTGAAGCTTTTTGCCCAGGCTGTGAGACTCTGCTAATGATTTGATTGGGGGTGACAGTGGAAAAGGAGTGTCACAGACATTGAAGGCGAGGTGCTATGTGGTAAGTAGCACTACGTATTCCCTACATGGACAACAAAGCTCATGAGAGACCTACCAGTATCGCAATTTACTCTGCTGGCAAAGACCAAAAAGGGCACCAAGCCCGATTTCCATGGCGCAGCAAGCCCTGAAGAAGCGAGCCGGTTGTACCATTACTTTGTCCAGAAGGTGAAGGATCTCTATCTGGCAGATCGAGTCAAGGATGGCAAGTTTCAGGCCATGATGGAAGTTGCGCTTGTTAACGATGGGCCGGTAAGTCATTGTTTGGTTTCGGACGTTTTGATGGCGCCAAAAGGATGCTGAACCAATGTCTGTATAGGTTACTTTGGAGCTCCAGGCTGGTGCTCCCGTTTCTGAAAGGTAAAGGTTGGGTGATACAGATGATGAGAATACGATGTGACGCATAGAGCAAATAGAATTGGTGGAAATTAATCTATAGACACAGATAGATTTACATTTTAATTGTTTTGGGTTCAATATGCTTCATCCCGGGTAGCCATTTTGCTGATGGCACTTGACTACGAGCAAAGTACTACTACCTAATCAGAGATCGCTGTATTCGTAGTACTTGTAATTTATTTTGGCACAGAGCAAACAAGAACAAAATAGCCTGATAGCCCGACTGTTATAGCCACAAGGATACCATCTATAAAGTGCCACGGAATGTCCAGACATGCTTTGTGTATTGACAGCATGCGTGCGTGAACGCTTAATTCACCACGATAGCATGGGAGCCCGATATTACTAGTAGTAGGTAAATATTGCTACAAGTAGCCACTCTGCTCTCAGAAAGGTGACCAAAGTACATGTACTAAGGGACTCTTCGTTAAATCCATGCATGTAGACATGCTGGAGGATGTAACACGCCGGATAGCATGTTGTGAATAGCGCCAATCCAATGTAAGGCATTCATGTATGTACCCCAATGCAAATGCGTGACAGCGTTCATCATGCGCTGCGGCCCAGCGCCATCTGCTAGAAACTTCTACAGCGGCGGGGGTTTGGCCACTACGGTAACAGCACCTGGAACGGGCTCCACCGCGCGAAAGAAAAGAATGGAGGGGCAAAATTGCCGATGGAGGGGCAGCCCTGTAGAAACTCATGGCGGCTCGCATGTTCTGTTCTGATTGCTCAAGTTGGGCTGAGAAGCTCGGCATCAGCCCAAAGCGCAGCCGCCTGAAATGAATGGATGGCCATTGAAGATTGCGCACTAGGGAACGAGCTAAAGGCAAGTACATGTAGCCTGTAGCTGAAGCTGTAGTTGTAGCTGTAGTTGTACCAGCGTAATATCTACTAGTAGTACCAAGGCATCCAACGTCAGGTCTTCACCGGGTCATCCAGCTATCAACAGCTTCATACTGTAGCTATCGCTTGGTGTTCCCTTTGCGTGCTGTGCACCCTTTCCTCTCCTCCCCGTCCCACTTGAATTTTGCTCTCCCTTCTTTATTCATTTGCTCCAGTTTCTCTCTCTAAATCACTCTTCTTTGCCCCCTTTTCTCCCTTTTCACAGCCCAGATAGAGACAGTCAAAGCATTGACTTTCTATCGCTAGCTTGACCCCGCATCACTATATCCAAGGTAGAGAACCGGAAGGAATCTTCGCAGCCTTCTTTCGGCCAGGCCACCACTCGCCATCTTTTAGGCATCGCAAACTCTCCCCTGCACGCATCTCTTCTCCTTCTTTTTATTCTCCAGACAACCAATTGGCCCTCTTTGCCACCTAACGCCTCTCGGCCGACTTATTCTCTTCCTCTTCTCTCCACGACATTCACCATCATGGCCTCTGAAACCGAGACCAAGGCGACACGGCCCCGCGTCTTCTTCGACATCACTCTCGGCGGCAAGCCTCTTGGCCGCATCAACATGGAGCTGTACTCTGATCTCGTTCCCAAGACTGTCGAGAACTTTCGCGCTCTCTGCACGGGCGAGAAGGGACTGGGCAAGTCAGGCAAGCCCCTGCACTACAAGGGCTCTTCTTTCCACCGAGTGATCAAGCAGTTCATGATCCAGGTACGTAGATATGCCATGATTTGGTCGAATTTGGGTGCTGACATTGAATGTTACAGGGTGGTGATTTCACAGCTGGAGACGGCACTGGCGGCGAGTCCATCTACGGTGCCAAGTTCGAGGACGAGGCTTTCCCCAGAAAGCACGAAAAGCCATTCCTTCTGTCCATGGCAAACGCTGGCCCCAGTATGTCCTATTCTAAGTCTTATACAATCTCTCCCTTAAGCTTTGACTAACCTGTGCATCCCCAGACACCAACGGCTCTCAATTTTTCATCACCACTGTCCCTACGCCTCATCTGGACGGTAAGCACGTGGTCTTTGGCGAAGTCCTCAACGGCAAATCCGTCGTCCGCCAGATCGAAAACGTCCGCACCGAAGCTGGCGACCGACCCTCGAAAGAAGCCATCATCGCCGACTGTGGCGAGCTCTCCGGAGACGAAGCCCTCAGTGCTGATGTCAAGCAGCCCGATGCCCTCGGCGACCCCCACGAAGACTTCCCCGAGGACTGCTCTACACCTCCTGACGCCAAGACTACCTTCAAGATAGCCTCTGACTGCAAAGATTTCGGCAACAAGGCCTTCAAGGCGGGCAACCTCACTCTGGGTCTCGAAAAGTACGAGAAGGGCCTGCGATACATCAACGAGGAGCCGGAGCTGGATGACTGGCCTGAAGGCAAGGCCCAGCTCGATGCCCTCCGTTTCTCTCTCAACAATAACTCTGCCCTCTTGCACATCAAGCTGGAGGCCTGGGCCGATGCTGTCCGCAGCGCCACTTCTGCCCTCGCCGTCGGCGGCATCGCCCCCGCAGACCGCGCAAAGGCCTTCTACAGACGTGGATTTGCCAACGTTCGCCAAAAGGACGAGGAAGGAGCCCTGAAGGATCTTGAAGAGGCACACAAGCTGGCACCTACCGACTCTGCTGTCAACAATGAGCTGAATGCCGTGCGAACAAAGGCCGCTGCTCGGGCAGCCAAGGAGAAGGCTGCGTACAAGAAGTTCTTTCAGTAACTGAAAGACGAAAATGTAAAAAATAAACCAAAATAAACTAAAAAGATCAAAATCAAGGGGAACAATAACGGAAGCTTGAAAGATTGCTGCGATGAAGAAGGAATTGTCTCAAAGATTTTATTTAAGCATGGGAGGCGTAAAGGTTTAGAGGAAGTATCAGTCACAGATAGTGGAAGGGGGAAGATACCACAGTACTCAAGTCAAGAACCAAACAAAAAAGTTCAATGAAAAGGGGAAAAAAAAAAGATATATTTTCTCAGCCAATTTGTTATATGTGAAATTGTTTTTGACGTGTGAAATGCGCGCATATGGATGTTGACAAGCCCCTTTTCTAATCATCATCACAAGAAAGCGAAGAGTGTGAGCATTAATCAACTTCCTTTGCTTCATTCCAAGTGACAAAGGAATAACAAAACTGTATTATATGAAGAAGATTAAAGTTGATGCCCATCTAACGAAATGCTGCCGTTTTTCGCATAATATCAACATTCTCACGAAAGTACATTCATAAGATGCTTTTTCTCAACCATCTCAAGTAGAGACTTTCATCTAAAACATTTCCATCTTCTTTATCGCAAACTCGAAGAAAAAAAGAGATCAAAAGGAGACAAATTGGAAAAGAAAAATGGAAAAAGGAAAACATTCGAGAGAGAGACGGAGACAGAGACAGAGACGGAGACGGAGACGGAGACGGAGACGGAGACAGAGATAGAGACAGAGAGATAGAGAGAGATAGAGAAATACAATAGTAGCGAGAGTCAACCAGAGATTGAAATGTTATTGAACCTCCTTTTTTTTCCTTCCCCGCCTATATACATCTACTTATGCCGCACATTATTATCAATGACAATGCAAGAGTGATGAATAACAACTTCCCTTCCCTCCACCGCCCAACTAACATAGGGGGAATTAAAAAAAGAAGAAGCAGAGAGAAGGGGGAATAAAGAAAAAACAAGTTTTCACCTGGGGAATGTATGCATGCATGTGTTATAATGTAACGTATATAAAAAAACGAGAGAGAGAGAGAGGGCCTCCTGTGATATAAATTTCTCCCATAATCCCTTTTGTCCCCCATATCATCATATCAATCCTTTATAGGGAGGAGAAAAAAACGACAATCTGTTTTGGAAAAGAGAAAACGGGAGAGAGATGAAAAGATGTAATGAATAAAAAAAGAGCGTAACGAAAGACGGGGAGTAAAAGCTTTTCGCCAGCTTTCTCCATGCAAAGAGCCCTTATTTCCCAACACCATTTTGTGTATCCAACCGGAAGACGTCTAAAAAAAATGACAAGAGCTAAGTGTAATAGTCTGACAAAAAAGTGCAAAAAGAAGAGAGGGACCAAAGACTCCAAATCTGATGTAAAATATGGAATCTTCCCTCTGCTTCATGTGACTGGTAGCTGGTTGATATCCCCACATCCAAGTCATATATGTGTATATACGTGTATACATCCGAAGAAGAAAAAAATATAATAGAAAAGAAAAGTAAGGGCTGTAATTTATCGTTGCCCCTTCGTGTCCGGACTCTCGGATCTTACACCGCCAATCTTCATGAGGCCACTCAAAAGAGTCCTGCCGACTTTTCCGTTCTTCTGCTTCGGATTTCCGCTGGCTGAACCACTCGAATTTCGGGGGCTGTTACCCTTTTTCGTGTCCGCGTCGTCCCTCCCGCGTTTCATTTCCTTGCTGCGTCTTTTCGAGCTTGAGTCGCCTCCGTCGCTGCTGGAGCTTCCAGGAGGTTGCTCGTAGCTACTGGGCTTAGAGGATGGACTTCCCACATAATACGATTGATATTGTCCAGAAAAGTTGACCTGTTCCAAGATTTCGGCGAGCTGTTCGGGAGACATGTACGACGGAATCTCCTTGTTTCGGAAATCAACCACCTTGGCGAGACATGCATCGGCGCGTTTTTGTAGCCCAAAGCACAGATCATTGAATATCAACAACTCCCCATCAACTTGTGCCTGTTTGACATCGATAGGCCGTGAATCTACCCACAGTTTGACGAGACTCGCAAAGGCTCGAGCTTGATCAATCAAGTATGGTAAGCTTGGGAATCCTTCCTTTGCCGTAGGTCCTAGTCGATTCAATATGGTGACAGGCGTGATATAGCTAGGAGGTAAGGTCCTGCCGCCTCGATCAGCCGGAATACCGCAGACTTGGTCGATAAAGCCTCGGAAAGTTGGCCGCTGTTGGGTCAAGAAGCGGTTCATCGGCTCCATATACTCTTCTCGCTTTCCAAACGTCGACAAGTTTGACAACTTCTGCAATGCCTTTGCAATGAGCGTCAAAGTACGCTGTGCTTGCGGTCTGGGGTGGTCTCGTAATAGCCCAAAGAGTTTTGGGGAAAGGATCGCAGGGCAAATGAATCGTAAGAAGAGGAAGCCCGATATGGAAGTGTAGCTGACGGTGCGGAGAAAGTCTCCATATCGGTCATCTGCTACAGCGCGAATGTACTTTAGGACATGTCTCAGCTCCGCCGGTAATCTTTCCGCCGAGTCTGCGATGCACAGCCATATTTCTGTTGTGAGGTGAATAAGACGGCCCCAGTGTTGATCCAAGTCTCCTCCGGTTTGCATCAGCTTGCTTGGATCTACTTCGCAATCGGGGTTTAATTCGTTAATCTCGTTGATTTTGTCTTGTAAAATTTCTTCCAGATACTCCTTGCCTAAGCGGCGCATATGGAATTCGAGAGACTGTGTTAGTAGCGAGTTACCTCGGAACAAGAGGTTAGCCTCTCCTGCCAACGTCCTGTGGATATCGCGAACCATCAATTCTCGCTCGTTTGAAGACTCCATGGATTCGCTAGATTTGAGTCTATTACTAAACCGGTACTTCTTGATAGACGTCTGGTTTCCTATCCCATCTATCTCGTCTTCGACCAAGGCCATCAGCCAGTCGCTTGCAGAACCGGAAGCTTGGAAGATGTTGAGGAACAGTTCTGATAGTGGGCGCAGTTGGCCTGGGAGAGAGGCCGAGATAAGAGTAGTTAGACCTGAAGGGAATCGATGTAAAATTTCAGACAGTGGCTCGTATTCTTTCGTCAACAAAGCGACATGCTCTTCGTGAAAGACCTTGATTAGCATCGATCCGATATTCTGCTGCCTGTCGTCCAGGATGGGTTGCCAGCTTTCCTGACCCTGGCCCCTCTCTACATCGTCCAAGGCGATTCTTACGCTACCGCAAATAATCTCCTGGGCAGATATCGATTTTGAGTACCCGTCAGAGCCACAATCAACTCGTTTTAGTATAACGGAAAGATCTTGAACCACCGCTGGTAAATCGTTAAACTCGCAGTCCTCTCTCCAGAATGGATTTTTCGTGTCCTTTTTGGTAGTCGTCCTTGCCCTGACTTCGCCATCCAAAATCACTTCTGCTAGGTAGCTGCCGACCAGAGGGTCTGGGCCCATTCTGCCAATTTTCTCTGGTGAGAACCATTCTACTCCGACAGGATTGGCTTTGATCTTGGCCTCTACAACTCTGACCCTGATAATTTTCTCCATACGGAAAACTTCCCCTGGTTGATCTTTTTCGATATCAACCACATCTTGAATCTCATCTGTTTGCGGGTCATCTAGGGCAAAGATGTCGGGGACGGCAAAGGTCCGAAGTAGCGCGAACCAAACTTCAAAGTCGATACGGCTATCCACGGCTAGGTAGACGGGTCGGTAGACGGATATATGAGTTGCTGTGGAGGCGTAGATGGGGAAAATGGCAATGCAATATTCTTCTTCAAGAACGGAACGGTCGAGGCCCTGGATGGCACACCGGGAAAGCTGAGATAGTTCAATGATGGATAAGACTGAAACATCGTTTTCCATGAGGAGCCTAAACTCGCCATTATCTTGTAAAACGCAAGAAACTCTTCTCCAAAACATGGAAGGATGCATGTGATCACGCGTTGACGACCGTTGGACGACCGCACGAGCTGACCTGGCTGGACCCTTGTCCCAAAGCATGAACTTGCCTACTTTGATGATGTTTGTTGCCTTTGGAGTATCGCCTGACCTGGCGCGTTGTCTCATCTCAGGACGAATAGGCCCGGCGGGGCTGGCTGGCTTTCCGTTGGGCACTTTGAGGTTAAGAGGCGTGAGCTGCTGCCAGCACAAAAGCGCCGCGAGCCACAGCTCCAGCTCCTCCGACATGATGGGCCTGATCAAGAGCTCCAATCCAGGTTCGCTGGGGACAATCTCCAGGCATTCTCTTTCTGCATCGGGGTAGCCAGTGACGTGAACCTTGCAGCCTCGCAAGTCCGAGACAAGAGGTATATGGAACGAAGCATTTTGGCCAGTGTGCCCTAATCCAAACATGAGGGTGCCTTTCTCTACGTCGATATATGCCATTCCTGTGTGCCAAGTTCCCCGGTACTCGCCCTGGTATTCGAGCTCACCACGCATCCGCCCACCCAGAGCCTTCATCAACACCACCAAGCGGTTCGCATCGTCGGTCGGGATAGGGTACGGGAGGGAATCGATAGAAGGCGCAGGAGCGACCAATGGCGAAGTCGGGCGAGAGGGTTGCCGTTTAAGAAGTCGCCTATTATGGTGGTGGTGAGATGATTTGCTACTCTTGTCCTTTGAGGTTGGAGTCGTGATTTCGGGTAGTCTGACGGCGGGTATCGTCGAGTAGTTGGCAGGGTCGGAACTTGGTGACAGCGCTTTCTGATCGTCAATGGTGGGCTGCGACCCAGACGAGACGCTGCTAACTCTGTGTCGAAACTCGGTAGCGGAAGAGCCAGAGCCTCTGGGCCCTAGCATAGAGGCATCCATTGTCCGCGTCCTGGGTCGTATCGCGTTTGCATTTCTCTGCTGTTGAGTCGCAGGGCTAGAGTCTGTGCCATCTGAAGAGTCGCAAACAGTATCGCTGAAGACAACGCCTTGGCGACGACCAAGGCTCCCGGGAACAGACCTAGGCGAACCCTGCTGAGAGCCAATGCCGCGGGATGGGTGGGCCATGTTTGAATCAGAAAGCGCAGCGCTCACAGCACCACCATGACCTTGGAGTAGGTCAGGTGTGATGGAACGACCAGGTCTCGGGCTGGCATTGACCCTAAATGAAGACCTGAGATTCGAAGCGCTGAGGCGCTCCAAGTTATTCCGGTGGATTTGAAGAGGGGGCGAGCCGCCGCTGGTCTGGGGCTGTTGTCGCTGCTGTTTCTGCATCTGGCCCTGGTGCTGCCGACTCTGGTTTAGGCTCTGATCCTGGGCCTGTCGATGCTGGTGCTGCCGCTGCGGTAGGGCCTGTTGGTCTTCGCTATCGCTACCGCTCTCATGCATGCGGGTTGCATATCCATCCATGACTGGCGGTGACATGCTCATGCCATTGCTCGACACCATGCAGACTCCAGTGCTGCATCGAACGTCGCCGCTGATGCTGGCACTACTGGCGCTGCGTCTGCTGCAGCCGCTACTGGGACTCGGACTAGGTACTCGTTGTATCGTGCTTGTTCTCGCAGGAGCGTTACTACTACGTAGGTATTACTGGTGCTATTGTTGGTGTTGCGGCTGCTGCTGTTCTGCTTCTTGTGCTCCCTCTGCTTCTTTCTTCTCTTCTCTTTTTCTCCTATGTGATTATCGTGAAGCTGAGTAGCTTTGGAGTGCTCCCTCTGGCGGAGGCGGCGGCGGGTTGTTAGGTAGTCGAGTTGAAACGGCCGCTGTGCCGGTATGAATGGCATTTGTCAAAAAACCCCCCAAGTACCTGTATATCGTCCCGTTCAAGGCTCTGGTAGCGACGATGCTGCCGCTGCCGTGTTCGTAGCGGGGTTCACGACTTGTTCGCGGCGCTACCTTGCGGGCTAAGGGACTGTGCTCCGTAGATGGGTGGAGGCACAATGGGGATGCGACAGGGTAGCAATGGGTGCTAGTAGAGTATTGTGCTCTTTGGAACGGAGCACCGTGGATAGGCCCAATTCGGCGGAGCGGGAGATGGGCGTGCGAGGAGCGAAGCGCTGAGTGAATTTATCGGATCTCAATGTGCTCTCAGCGAGCCTTTCCCCCCACGAAAGAGGGTAGAATTTGCGTGTGGGATTGCGATGGCACCGTTGGGCTGCCCTTGTCGTGTCTAGTAGTAGTATTCTGTGTCTCGCTTTTCTCGGCAAGTAGGCAAGACTGATGCTGCTGCGTGCTCGCGTGGTAAGGCGCTGCGCCGCCGTTGCTTGCTCCTCTTTGTCCCTGGCAGCACCGGCAGTAGCCCGAGTACCTGCGTGCTGTGGTGTGCTGTGCTTACAGTACTTGAATGTGTGGCTGGACACACCCTGGGAATAGAGTTCCAGCCAAAGGCCGCCAGAGGCTTCTGGGAAGGGTCTTGACGTCGCGTGTGTTTGCTAGCGGTTCTGTCCACCTCAGCAACTCTGTTCTCATACCTGCAGCGAATATCCACAGCGGACACAGGCGCAAGCCAAAGTCCAAGTCGAGCGGGGACCCCTTGGGGCTGTCCAAAGCAATTCGCAGTGCTAGTCCCAGTACGAAGCGTTAGGATGTGCTGCGGTGTCGATCAGGACGGAGCCCAAGCTTAGCAGCCCTGGCCAGTGACCGAGCCCGTGACTGAGGGCCCGGGATATGGCACCAGAGCGGTGGGAATGCTGGGTCTTGGGCGGTGGACGACTCTGGAGGAGGATTCTGTTCGGCCGGACAAATGGGACTGGCGAGATGGAGATTTGCTCCGCAGCCTTGGCCCCGAATCACCCGTCTTGGGCTGCCGTATCCGCTCTGCAGAGGATTGTGTAGCTGACGAGATGATCTGATTGCACACTCGAAGCCTCTTTGTCGCGGCAGATGCACCAAACGTGTGTGCCTGATCTCGTGTTCCTGGATGCCTGGCTCGCTGGGCGGTCAGCTTTTCGGGGAATTTGCTGGTGCTCTTCCCCAGTGATGCTGATTGCTTCTTGAAAGCTGGGGCTGGCTGCCTTGATGGCCTTGTTTGCTTTTGCCTGCTGGCTGTCCAATGGCCGCTACCGGCCGGGTATCTGGCACCCTTCTGGGCAGGTGAAGGACAGGGCAGAGGCTAGCAGCAGGTGAGAGCAGGAGTGCCCCAGACAAGTGCATGGATCGATTTGATGGGCAAAAGATTGTGGGCGGATGAAGCTTAAACAGACTTGAGTGATGCTTTTGCCACTTTGCTGGAGTGAAGGACGAGAGGAGAGCGGAATAAGGACGGGGCTGCACCGGCAAGAAAAAGAGTAAGCAGAAGGATCGGTGCTCAACCACGGCTCTTGCAAATGTCTCTCGCCCCCCCTGGACGAGGCATGAAAATGCAATCAAGGCAATCAACCAGACGCCTCTTGCTCATCCCAACTGACACAATTGGATGCTACGAAAATATTTTTAGGCTGCGGGCTACGGAGGACAAGGCAGGGTATCACCCGGGACCAGAGCCTCCCTGCCGTGCTCAGCAGCTGGAACTCGTATCGCAGCTCATATCAGACTGCTGCAACGGCGAACTGTGATGTGAGTGCGTCGAAAGATCTGTGTCACGCATCTCATTTGTCTAATGACTCAAAGAAGAAGACGAAAACCCAGTATGCTACAATCTACATGCTGCGAATCGTGTATATTAGACTGAGGCTCTCAACCTCGACAATGGTTAGTGGGCAATTCGCGAAAGGCTAGCTGGGGTCCTGGGTGCTCTACTCAGTTGCTTTGCCAGGGCCAGAGCCTAGCGGCTGATGATGATGATGATGATGATGGGATGGTTGACAATGGTGAGTGAGCACTCGTGTACGAGTATCAACGGAGCTTTGTGCTACTGTACATGGTCATACCGGTGGTGGTATCACAGTCTTACATGCGCCCAGCTAGCCTTGGGTTTCACACATGACGCCCTGTTTAACCGCTGCACCGACGCACCGGAATCCGGTTGAAGCCAGAAGTATGCACTGAAGACATGCCAACAGGCTCTAGAAAAAACCAGCAAGCTGCCGTGTCAGTAAGCCCATCAGCACCATGTCTCGTTTGCTGGCTAGTGGCGTCGTGGTGGAGCGTCGAGCCAGACATGGATCAGCAGAGGCCATCGCTTCTAGCACCGCGAGGGACCGGCTGATATCCACTTGTTGGCTCTCGAACGAACGTCATGCTAAAAAAAAAAAAAAAAAAAATTAAAAAAAATTAAAAATCCAGCGGGGAGGGAGACCAGGCTAGGCAGGCTGCCGTCTTTGTGGGAGAGGCCATGGGCAATCAGCAATACACCACGCAATGTTCCCTGGCCCTCTGAATGCTTCATCAGGGAGATACAGGCAAGCATGAATCGGGGACGCAGAGCGGGAAAAAGATGAGCACCGCCAAAAGCGGTGAGCCAGATATTGTTCTCGAACCTGGAGTCGCAACTCCATAGATACCTATTGGGGCCCCCTCATCGGTGAGCCCTCGTCAGCGAACCATCGACTTGGATCTGAGCGTCCCAGGGATCAGGTGGGAGACCCCCGTTACGGTGATTCTTTGCCTGTCCGGCATCATAGGTATACACGCATTCCAAAAGATCACGTCGACTCTGCCTTCTCCGTCCATACGAAAACGTCAAGACAGGACATGGTACCCAGCCGGCACTCACTCGCAGGTCCTACCAGAAAGCCACCCCCACAAATAGCTAGCCCGGCAGGGGTCCGATGATTTTTTTCTTTCTTGGGAGGGCTTCCTCCGTGGCCCAGGCTGTTTATGGCCTGGTCGCGCCGGAGGCTACAAGGCCTGTCCCTGGTAGCGGCCCTTAGATCAGTCAGATGGTCGGTATGGATGGATGGATTATGAGTATTTTTGCTCGATTAATATTATGCCATCTACAGGTATTATCCCAGCGTTGACGCGGTAGACGACTGAAAAATAAAAAAAAGGGAGAGCTATGGAGGAGAAGACGAAATGGGGGCCTCTTTGCATGAGCTCTAGCGGCGTCCAGCTCCACAGCCATCCGGAGCCTTTATACTACTACTACCTAGACTAGTAGCTGGTATATATGTACTTGCGAATATTGATAAACGGCTGAGAAGATCAAAGGAGATCACAGCACGAAGTATGTCCGTGGAGCACAGCAATCACCGCGGCTTATGGTACGGTACTTGTTAATCAAGGCCTCCCATCGTCCACCGTCTCTGTGTCCTCAAATCCGTAGGACAAGGACGGTCGCAAACTCACTAGTAATTCCCGCTGCGAGACATGCATGCGAGCCATCGTGCCACCGTTTCGCCTACTGGGAATCAAATTGATGTGCTACTGCAACTGATTCCGTAGCAGCTACCTAGTGCTTTGGACATGTAGGATTACGGAATGCCAGCCACCAATTTTAAAAGAAATTCGAAAAGACGAAATTAAGACGCCGTGTGGCAGTAAGAACATGTTCCTGGGTGGCTTCAGGTGCGTATTTGTAATCTTGGCGGTTGGCAAACCGATACGACCACACACACACACACACACAGACACCTCCTGTAGGAGCTTCTGCTACGCCAAACTCCATTACAGAGTGCTACCACCCCAAGCTAAGGCAGGACCACAAACTCAATTCCCTCGGTTCGACTCCACGGATATCCGTAATCAGGGCTGGAGCATGTTCCTGAAGCCTTTTTTTTTTTTTTTTTTGATTTGTGATTTTTATTTTTATTGCCCTTTTTTTGTATTCCAAAGAAGGAGGGAGCGGAGCATAGGTTCAATTGCATCGTAGCATTGGACGCAGGGTCGTTTTATTAGGTTCTCACCACCTCCGTATCAATCCGTATACTTTCCGAACCGATGTGATCAAACCGGATTGTGAAAAGTGATGAGAGAAGAGAAAAGGAGAAGGAGAAGGAATATTAATCAAAAATTTGATTTGATTATTTTTTATTTTATTTATTTTTATTCTATTTTTATTCTTTTTTTTTCTCACTTCTTCTTTTGATAAACTGATGTGTCAATCGCTGTTGGATTGAATGCATCGCTTGGCATTAATTGGTGCAACACTACCAAATTACACTCGATTTAGGGAGTATTTGTCGTATTTGTAATAGATAATACAGTGCGTATGTACATGGTGCTTTAAGTAGCCTTGCTATTACAATTTTATGAAAAGAAACACTCTTGAAACAAAAAAAAAAAAAAAGAAAGAAAGAAACATTATTTATACATCGCCTTCCATATTCATTCGAAGCACCACATATACACAATACCCACAATCAAAAGAACAAAAAAATTTGTCTAAATCTGAAACCACTCCGATACACGAACATCTTCCCCTCCTACATACCTAAAGCATAAGCTGATGAACACCCCCCGTCTCCAATACTCAAAAGCAGATAGTACTAGAAATAGAACACACCACATAGTAAAAAGACACATGTGTATTTTAATAAATCTGAAACAGGCATGCCCCAATATTCAATGTATATTGCGTACAAAAGAATTGCAACCTCATAGGCATCTAATTGATATCTTACTCCTTCTTTTCGCTGAGGCATAATAAGCCTTGTCAATGGCAAAAGTGTATACAGTAATACCCCGTAAGCACAGTTTCCACAGCAAATCACCCAATTCAGACACATGCAGACAACCAGATGCACCCAACTGACTCTCAATTTCACGGGTTATGCATCATTCCTTTTTACATTCCATTGCAACTCCAATGGCAACAAGCTCGAGTCCGTCATGGAACACACGGCACCTTAGTGAGATTTTGGCAGAGGGGGCAAACGTGTGTGCTTGTAATGACTCGAGGTGCATGCATGATGGCACAGTATAACGACCCAACAGTAGACTTCGTCGCCTGCCAGTGTGGATAGCACCCTCGGCAACACCAACTTGCAGCATGCAGGAGAAGAGAAAAGGCTGGAGCATGGATCAATCGTTGTCTCTGCAGCCCACTTGCTCGGCTGCAAGGTCCCGCTCGTAAGCATACGCAGTAACTCGGATCTCTTCCTCCTTTCGTCAAGATACCTTGTGTGAAATAGGAAGTGAGTATACGGGGCAATATAGGATAGAGCACAGGTAAACCATCATGTAGCTTGAGGCAATTCAGATATATTCTTGCTTCACTTCTCCTCATTCTTAGTATAAATCATTCAGGTGATTGACATATAAAACAGGTTGTCCCACTCCCCCACATCAAGGTGGTCTTCAAAAATAAAAGAGAAGAAAAAAAGGTAATCAAAATTCATCCCATAGCAGTCAATAGTCATCTCGTCTTTTCTCGTTTGTGTAAATAACAGGAGCAATATCCTGTTCTCCTCAAGCAAGAGGAGGAAAGAAAAACAAAAGCGCAAATCGAAAAGAAGCAGAGACACCACGTGGTCTCTGCCGAATTTAAACATCTCTTCCAACTCCTAGCATCCCTTGCTTGTCCAAGTTTGGTATTGCATGCGTATAGCTAGCAATATCGGGTCAAATAAAATAAATAAGAAAAGAAGCCCACTCGTATAAATCGACAAGGGGAATTAGACATGATAGAAATAGAATCGGCAAAAAAAGATAAATTGTAAAATCGCAGTGTGAACATTTGTGCTCACTTCGGGAATCTTTGAAAAATCACAAAAGCTTTTCGTATGGGCTGCTTTTGTCTTCGTTTATCGCGAACCCACCCTTTAAACAGGACTCTGAGGGTTGCTGCGAACGCTGCTGTTAAAGTCTCTGCTTCCAGTGCGTTTCAGCGCCTGGCTCATCGTCTCGATATTCAGCTCTCCAGGTGTTGTCAAGGTATAATTTCCGCTGGAAGGGCTGCCAATCGGTTTTCGCGAAGGGCTCATATCTATGCCCTTTATACTGCCTGGGTTGCTCGTTGGCGGGCTGGTTCCAGGTCCCTGGCTAGAGACTGGCGATCGAATTGGTGATGGCGATCGGTTCATAGCTGATGCGGAAAGAGACGTAAGGCCGACAATGTGCATATTGTCTCGCGATGACATGGACGGCAGATGGTGGCCACTGTGTTCTGCCTGGACGACATCTGCAAACGAGATGAAGGAGAGGCGTCTAACATCGGCGGAATCGAGAGAGCCATAGTTGGAGGCGCTATCAGCCGGGAATCCTATGCGGTTCGCAAACGAGGCGAGCTCTGAAGCCCAGTCACTCGGGCCCTGGTCGTACGGCGTGTGAATGGCACTTGTGCCGGGAACGGCTACCGAGGCAGGCTGGTGGGAAGCGTGAGTGACAATCTCAACGCTATCGGGATCCAGCTTGTTGTTGGTGATGGCTTCTGACGCATCATCCAATACAGGGGGGATGTGGTTTTCGGTCTGGATGTGGCTTGGGATGGCTGGGGATGAAGATTTCAGGAGAGTGTGGTCTTGCACATCACGTTCGAATATCTGGGAGGTCGCCGGGGACGATATTCTCGGGGAGCCGGAGAATGCACGGGTAGGAGAAGAAGGGGCAAATGGATGGTCGCCATGAGCAAGCTGAATTGGCGATGCGGCTGATCGCGCAGCAGAGCGCGTGGTTGACGTTTTTGACGGCTCTTGAGCAGCATATGGGCTCCCCGTTCCAGGACCAGCCTTGGACTGAGCCTCCGCCTTCTTCTTGCCAAAGCCAAACAGGCTTCGTTTCTTGCTTTTGCTATCCTTCTTGCTCTGCTCTGTCTGCCTGTCAGACGAAGTGACGTCGATGGCTCGGGGCGTTGAGTCGCCGCCAATACTCCTCTCGTCGGCCATGGTGCTGCGTCGGTCGCCGGTAATGGCGGTGGGAGTGATTTGGGCTGGTGAGGCGAGGCTCATTGTGGAAGCAAGCGCGTAGCTGGATTAGCTCGCTGTTGGTAGGGCTGCCAGTGTGATGGACACGGGATCGATCGCGATAAACAACGGGACTGGAAGCAGGCTCAATGTCTTGGTATCTACCAGCCGCCGTCAATGGATGGTAAACGCAGACGCAGCGCAGCCAAAAGGAGGGTCGGTGTTGCGATCGACAGGAGGGCGACGATGATCGGTGGAACAAAGAAAGGAATGGAAAGGACAGGACAGGACAGGATAGGACAGAGAGAGATGGAGATGAGATGGAGCAGATGGAGCAGATAAAGAGAGGCAAAAGACGAGACGAGCACCGGCCAGAGTTTTTATCGACTCGCAGGACTCGACGGCTAAGCGATCCAAGGGCCACCCATTCGCCGCTGCCCTGCTGAAGGGGAACGTATAGAAACTCGACGGGGGTGGCGACCAATATTGGTGAAGCAGATGCTGCTTCGCACGTCGTACCTGCTGGGGGGGCTGCCCAGATGACACGAGCGGGACCCGCTGAAGAGCGTGAAGAGGGAGCTTCTGGTGTGACAGGCGCCAAACCGCTGGTTTCTGGTGCCTTTTTTTGGCACTAATAAGGCCTAAGGACGAGCTTTGCAAAGAGCAGTAGCTGGGCGGAGAGCTGCGTGTGACGCAAATGGGCGACGAGGCTTGGCTTGGCTTCTGATGGTATAAAAGACCGCAGAGCAGATCCCGCTAGATGCTGGACCAGCGCTAGATGGGCGGATGTGGGCCAGACGGCGAGGTAGCTGATGATGAGCTGCTGGTATGCTTTTACTGGGTGCTTTATAGCAGGTCGATGCTAGGATGTGTGCCCGCAATAGAAACAATAGCAAGTGACTAGTATCAAGGGCAAACGAAACGATTCATCTCACTCATCCGACTCCAAGGGGGCGGAAAAAAGGATGCGTAAATGATCGGAAAGGATATCAAAAGCCAGAGTGAGATGGAAATGAACGAAATTGAAATACGGAGGCCGCGAAACCAGAACAGTCGCAGATGACGGAAGGATTGTGATGAGTTTTGTGATGAGGGGAGGGAGGCCAGAGGTTGCGCAAGGTCACCTCAGGTTCCAGGGACTGCCGGAGCGACCTCTGAGAGACATGCCGGGCTGGGCCGTCGCCGCTGTGACGTACTCGCCTGTGCCACCGGTACTGAGTACTGCGTGGTGCGTCAGCCACGCCGCGGCTTGGCCAAGTACGCTGTACCGCTGCGTCTGCGGGCGCGGCACACCCGCTGCTGCATGTACCTCGCCGCGTACCTCGCCGCGTACCTCGCAGCGCAGCGGGTACTTTCTGCTACTGTTCTGGCCTGCAATGCCCGCTGTGGCCGGTACCTGAAGCCCCCCCCTCAATACAGCGGAGTGCTACCACAAGAAACAGAAGCAGCAGAAGGCCCCCCCCGGCGGTAATGCACAATGATGCGAGGCTCCCGCCGTGGTCCGCACACACCAAACCGACTTCTGCCGGGGACATCCATCACGTACATATTGTGTTGCTCGAACACACGTATTCCGGATTGGTCCCTTGAGGCCTTTTTTATCCAAGTTTTTGATGCCTCTTGTTTACTTTCGTTCACTTGATTCATTACAAGATGCTCATGCTCGACGTGGCAAACTGGCGGAAATGGGCCGTCCTTGTCTGAATTCGGCGGCCAATCTCGCACATCCGTGCCCTGTTCGGCTTCACTTTGACTCGCTAGGCTGCCACAAGTGCTACCATGTGATTCACACTCTTTTTGTTTTGTTGTATCTCTTCATTAATATCTCTTAGGTAGAATGCATTACAGTACTGCTGCTGCTACTTTTACTATCGCTACCACAATACCAGCTTATCTGACCCTAGCCTGACGGCCCATATTCCATATTGCCATATTGCCATACCACCACAAATCCCCTGAACGTGGGAGAGTATATGAGGTCTTAGATGTTGCCAGTCAAAATGTACATGGTGGGTGGCATTGAGGAGAAACTCGCTTATACATCCATCAGCTCGGAACGACTTATATGGTTCAGCTTGATATCGAACCCCCTCTTTTTTCGGCAGCCCGTGTAAAGCGAGGGATGAGCTGCGCTGCCAATACGTAATGGCACATGTGTCTGGCATTTAATAAGTACCTCCTCCTCCGGAACCACGAATCTGTCCTCCAATGTCTAATAAAAAATTGGTTCAAAATCTGCTGCCTGCGCTTGCGGACCTCACATGGCCCTCGGCGTTGATCAGGTATGTCATCGCAAGACATCCAATAAGGCAAGGCATGAAAAAAAAAAAAACATTAAAAAAAAAAACAGTCCCTGTTTCCGAACCTGCTTCAGCCGGCGCATCGCTACATCACTTGCATCACGGCTCCATTATGCGTAATGCAACAAAAAAGCCCGAGCTTATTCCTCTTCTCTTCTTTTTTTTTTTTTTAATTCATTTTTTTTTTCGGTCCTCGTGATGTTTCGCCCCTCCTCTTCCCGCAAGGACCAACGTACCATCCCGGAAGCCGCTACAAAAGCGCACCATTGCAGTGTCTTTTTCTCCCGCGTAATTGGTTACACACTAACAGCTGGTACGCCAGAACAGTGATAGTGGTCAAAAGTGGTGTAAGTGAGCAAAAAAGCGAGACAAGGGCCGTCGCTGCGAAACCCTGGCAGTAGGATATGCATTCGCGCATCATGCGTCGTACAAGCTATTCCCAAGTCGCCGATAATGCGGGCTATCAGAGACAGTTTTAGCCTCTATCGTGACCCAATTGCTCGGCTGCCATTCGTCCAGTATCCCAGCTTCATTGACTCTGAATAATCTCCTCTTTATGAAGTACTCCATAGCCTTGGATTTTGTCATCGACGATCTTCAAAGGCTCCCCCGCAGCCAGAGCAAAAAAAAAAAAGACGGGGATCCATACCAAGTGCTACTTACCACTTTTTCTCACACACTGAAGCTCGCCATATTGATCCCTCCATCCCATGGGCTGAGGTCTGTCTACGATGGATGCAAACCAGCCTCTCGAAGCAACGCAAAAGGAGGCACATCATTCTACGGGATGACGCCGCAACCGCTGCACTAGCCATCCGCTGAGGCTGTCGACGTCACATGGCACTATGCAAGGTCCCCGATCACTAGTAATTTTGCTTGGTCCGTGATGAGAACCAACATCATCGTGGAGCTCGCTGACTGGATCAGCAAATGGCTCAAGCCTTTTTTTGGGGGCTCTATCGGTGAAGGATTCAAGAGTCGTACGCATGTGCCCAGTGCTATCATCTAGATATGTACTATCCTAATCAGTTAGAACATCCCAGAGGGCAGCACATGGCTGGGACTGCTCAGATGATGTGCTACTAGGTAGTAGTTTGGCAGCTCAGCTCTAGACTGTAGGATGTCGGGCGAGCTGTCTTAGTAAGCCAACTGCCGGATTTGACCACTACTGAAATCTCAACAACATACAATCCCATGTCACATATTGGCAATCTTAAACGAACCGTATCAACTCCAGTCATACAATTGTAGCTATGAAAAATATTTTTGATAAATCATATACCCCAAAATTCAAACCATCTTGCATCTGTGAAAAAGCTGCTCAAGCACTTCCGCACGTGACACCTCTTCACATATGTGCCACCTTACATAATCACTGCTTACATAATTTTGATATCGTTCGTTTTGCAAAAACCTTCAGTTTAGAATCACAGCAGCAGCTATCCGCATTGACGACGAGGGGATCCCGACGCAGCTCCCAATCCAGCCCTGGGCGCCAGTCAGTCATACTCACCAGAGATAGACTCAACTCCAACCTTTTTCTAAGAATCATAATATCGAATCGTTCATTACTCAATTGGTTTCCCACCACTGGTAACCCCTCAACGAACTTTCAACACCACCCACACACACATATATATACATCACCAAAAGTAGAGAAAAAGGCACCCACCACAATGGATCTGCGCACTCTCTTCGTCCGCCCAGCATCCCAGCTGCTCAACAACCCCCTCCGCCTCCTCGCCTCCTCCAAAACCGCCGCTCCCCTCCCTCTAATACCCTCCCGCGGCCACAAAACCACCACCCGCACCAAGCGCGCCCTCAAAATCGCTCCTCACGACTCCTTCCTCCCCTCCCGCACCGCCACCGCCGCCGCCGCCGACTCAATCATCTACAACCCGCCTTCCTCAGAGGCCTCGCCCGAGCACACGCCCTTCATCTTCCTCCCGCGCAGCGACCCCCGCCGCCAGGCCATCCTGCGCCTCCGCAGCAGCGGCAACGACCCCACCGCCTACGACGGCAGCAGCGTGACGGCAGAGGGCGACCTGCCCCCGGAGATGCGCTACAAGCGCCGCCAGCCTAAATACAACCTGACAAAGGAGCACATTGAGGAGATGCGCCGCCTGCGCAGCGAGGATCCTCTGACGTGGAGCGTGCAGAAGCTGGCTCGCAAGTTTGAGTGCTCGACTGTCTTTGTGCAGATGGCTGCGCCGGCTCCGGCTGAGCATCTGCAGTGGCTAAAGGCCAAGATGGATAGGAAGATGGAGAGGTGGGGACCGAAGAGGACGCAGGCGAGGGAGGATAGGAAGAGGAGAGCGGAGATGCTGTACCGGGGAGAGTTATAAGGATGACATTGCGTGGGTGACGATGAGGAAGATGAGAAAAACAACGGATGTACGAGAGAGAGAGAGGTTATTTTTGTGTATAAAAGAAAGCGTGGATCAATGGCCAAGGGCATGAATGTCAAAGTGATGGGAACATTGGTATACATAGAGGAGGGTGGGCATGAAAGGGAAAAAAAGGAAAACTGAGCGTGGTGTACGATATACAAAGCTTCAGAGAACACATTCATGACGAGACATGCATTATACAAATATAAAAAAGTCCTGAGTGAGATTCTTCTCTATTGTGATACTATCATTATCGTTGAGGAATATTAGTAAAAGTTGTGATTCTCTGCATTCGGTTTTACTCGAACCAGTAACTCTGCTCCGTTTTCTTCCCAGTAAAAAACGCCTGTATAAGGTTTGGATAAAGAGGAGAGAAATAAAGAAATAATAAGGAACGCAATCATCGAGACCATATTCGGCCGTCTAGGTCATTCAACCCCCCCATCTGCTCCCTTCTATTCCCTCTTTTTTTTGTGTGAGTATTCATTTCGCACATTGCCTCTTATCCTTTTCTCCAGGAATGGCTCGCCAGCACCAGCCGCACCAGCTTCGTGTCGCGCCATTCACCTCCCGGGCCAGAATCTTGCTGTTGCTGCCTTTTTCATCCTCCCATTCGGGCACACAGGCCCCCACTCGCACCATGCGGACGAGCTTCCTCTTCACGATGCCGCCAATCCCCTCGATTTCGTGCCTCTCGTATCCCGGTCCCAGCTGCGGCGAGGGCGTCCGCTGATGGCGCATTTCATCGATTATCGACTCGATGGTGCCATTTGCCGGGAAGGGAAAGCCGGCGGTGGCGCCAGGGGGTGTGGTGCCGGTAGGTGGGCCCGGGCTCGGCGTGCCGGAGGAGGACCCGGTTGACCACGGAGCCAGGGTGCTGCCTCGCGCATCTTCGGCATCGCAGTCGATTTCATTCTCACGCTCGCGAGCGGCAAGACAGGCTTCTTCCCGGCCGCAAATTACGCCACGATCGCCGTCTCCAATGCCCGTAAAGCCTCCGTACTTGGTGCGCCAACGCCAGATACTGTATTGCTCATCATGTTAGCTACTTTTGTTTGAGGCCAAAAATGCAATGAGCATCAAAATATGAAGCCAAACGTACGCTTTATAATCGTGGTCGGCATTGCGAATGCTATGACCACAGGGCTGACATAGCCAGACGCCCTCTGTGTCGCACTGGCAGATTGCACGTTGTACGGCATCTGAATTCAGAGGGAGAGATATATCCAATGCCGGCGCAGCAAGCGCAGCAATGGGAGCTTTGACGCAAGTGACACAGAGCCGGCGGTGTCGCTCGCGCAGAGCAGCAATAAGAGGGGGCTTAATGGCACAGTTCTAAGGGTTCAAACATTAGCACCTCGCGCAAAACCACAGCATTGCTTGAAATCAAGGTGGGAGGAAGCTCACTCTACAAATGATCTCGGCGCATCTCCTGCACTCAGCCACCATGTCACGAGCGCAGCTGCCCGCCTTCCCGTTATAGTTGTTGTCATCTTGCATGTAGTTCCAGTCAGTCGCCCTAGCGCGGTATCGCAGCGTCTGCTCTGGATCGATCGCGATGCCTTCTCTGGAGCAGCGCAGTGTTGCGCTCATGAGGCTCGCTCGATACTGGATCAAGCCATCGTGGATAAAGCGGTTTGCACGGGCCAATGAGTCGAGGGTGTTGAGGTCTATGTAGGAAATAATACCGACGACGATACTAGATTAAAAACAAAGCGTTAGATCTTTCTGTAATGCATGTAGACAATCGCAAAGGACTGAGGGGCGTTAGTCATACGGATAACACTGAAACGCCTCCTCCATGGCGCTGTGAGTCGCAGTCTCGTTTCCATTCTCAGCCTTGGACGCATCGTCCTCGTTTTGCTGCTGCGACTTCTCAGTCATGGTGCTCTTCCTGCTGGGAAACCTGCGCGCAGGAAAGATGACGCCTCGATCTCCATCCCCAACCGCCATGTTGACGGCCGATCCGTGCTCGGGCAGTGCCAGAGGGTTGCCCGGTGCCGGCCAAGCGGCCATTGGCTGCGCCTGGCTGACCTCGTCATCAAGATCGACAAAACGAGCCATGGTTTAGGATCTGGCGGCCTCTTTTCAAAAACAGAAATACTGCTGTACTTGAACGAGATAATGGCGGGAAATCAACAAAAAGACAGGGGTGCGGCGAGAATGCAGTGCGGCAAAAGCAAACAAAACGACAAAAACGGGGTGTAGTTTAGCATGAGACGACTGCAATTGTCGACGAAGCCATCGTAAGGGAGCCCATCGAAGCACCAGAAGCGATTGTTGGGATTGTGAGTCCGCAAGGCAGAGCCAGTGTTCCTGGACGACGACGCAGCTAAAAGGCACCGGGCCGTATTTGTAGCAGCGCAACTGCATCAGGGGCGGTCTTGGACCGGCAACTGCGCTGGCTGGCTTTCCGGGTGCCGAAGCAATCCAGCCAGGACGAGTCAATGGGCGGTCGAGCACGGAGCTGTGCTGGGGGCCCGTCAACCGCTAAAGGCCCTGTTAGCCCTCCCCTAAGGACCGCCTAGTGTCACCTGGGAGGGGCACTGCTCTGGCGGAACCCACTCCCCGCATTCCCCAAGGCGAGGGCGTCTCCCCTCTTCAGTTTAGAGCCAGGCCCGGCGCTCGCCCTGCTGTAATCATCATCACCGTTGCATCATAACGTGATCAATACTTGCGCGCAGACACAGCGACTAGTACTGCTGATATAGCCCGTAACCGCAGTAGCTACCACCGGTTCGTATATATCGAAGCTAACACGGGTTCCCCTTTAGACGGGTGCTAAGCCCTGATGAACGAAACCCAAATCCCTCCTCTCTACTAGGTAGCCAACATCGGAATCCTGCCGCGGGCTCCATCAATCTGCAGCTCCTGAGACACCATCACCATCGTCCAGACAAGCCACTTCATGCTCTGCTGCTGGGCCTCGCTGGCATGCAGATGCAGCCGGGCAACCCCATTGGGCGCGGATCGATCACCAGGCACACAAGTCGCAGATCTCGAACCATTTCCGACCAGCCCTCGCGGCTCACCGACAATATGGCGAAATGCACCTCTGTCGCCCCCATCCCGTGCTTGATTTACACGATGTCTGATTCTTGTCCCCTCGGCAGCGTCTGATTCCTTCACGTGGCCATTTGGCGGCAGCAAACACGTCTGCGGCCGCTCAGTGGCTTGGTATACGTGGTTCCAAATACGCACCCGTGAACATTGAATGCATAAGCAATGCATGATTAAATGAAACATGTAATGCTTTCTCATTTGGGTGTCATCACCAGCAAAAATACTACTGTACTTTGTTTATTCTCTCTCAACTAGATTTGGTTAATAGCAACACCGTATTCCCCCCCTGTTCTTACAGGGAAGCACTGTACCCATAAATCCTGCAGAAGGAGAAAAAAAAACCAAAAAAAACATGTCCAAAAGAGGAAAAGAAATGGAAGAAGAAAAAAATCTGCGGTGCTCATGACCCGCCCCTCGCTAAGTGTTCACGGCAGCGCCAACAATGCAAACACACCGCCCACAACCGGCCGAGCGGTAAACTGGTTGCCGGGATATCCTCCTGTGTTCGTATCATACAAGTCGGTAAATGCTCGCCATGTTGGAGTCTCGTTGATCCACTTGGCAATCAAGGAGATGAACATGGCCTTTGTGTCGGGCTTGGCTACTGCAGCAGCAAACAGCTCCCAGTCAGTCTTCGTGAGTGTACCACGGGTGTCAAGAACAACTCCGTATTTGTTGGCTTTGGTCTTGTAAAAGTCGCTCTGCATATCGTAAATGGACTGGGGGATAAAGTCCAGTCCAAGAGCCTTATCAGGGTAAATATTGTATAGCAGTCCTTGTGGAGGTTGCTCATTAGCAAAGATCAAGCTGCAGCAGGGAGCTACAAAACTCACCATATGTGGCTCCTGAATCATATTGAAGTACGCTGTGGTTAGGTACCGCAGCTCGGTTAATGCCGTGGCGAGACCAGAAGTTGAGATAGTCCTTAGCAATGCTCGCGTACTTTCCAGATAGGTAATCATGACCAGTTTGGTCAGCTATTTCCGACATGGCCTGTAAAGCAATGATGCCTTTGATGGCGAGATTGGTTTGGTTCCTATTATTTCATATTTAGTATTTGCATACGCTTGATTGACTGCGCGCTCATGAAATAGTCAACTTACGCAAGATGGCCTGCAAAATCATCTGTGGACAATTGGTTTGCCGGGATCTTGGCATCTTCAATCAGATACTCTGCCCACTGCGCCATGAGCTTCCAATGATCATTGAGATAGTTTATGTCTCCTGTTTTCTGAGCATAGGACAGCATCATGATAATCATATTGCCACACTCTTCTAGGGGCATGGCTTCATCGTTGCCGTCCGGGTAACCCAAAGCCCGCGGGAATCTGCCCAGATCGTGAATTGCATATTTGTTCGGGTAGTGGCCGCTCTCCTGGTTCTCCAGAAGTGGTGCTAGGGTGTATTTGATGAGGTTTGGGTCAAGATACAGCATGATTGGCCAGGTAGGAAAGATCACGTCTACCGTTTGGATATCACTGTTGGAGCTGATTTCTTTGAGGAACACTCTGACATTATCCGGAGTGCCAGTATACTGGAGGGCTCCAAAAGCCTGGCGGACGGCAAGACTTGTTATGGTGAGATAATCCTCTCCACCGGCCTTGATGGAATCTCTTGCAACACGAGCATCGAGGTTGGTAGCGTATTGACTGGCGTAGCTATAGTCCTGATAAAAGAATGGAACAAGTTCCGATTCGTCAAAGTAGCTTGTCCAAAGTGACGGCACCTCATCAGGGGAGCTATTGTTACCTTGGAATAAAATGGCATTCTCTTGCGCAATTCCAATGGTAAAGAGGGTAGATGCAGGAGCCCCTCTCCCGACCAAACCTAGGTCGCGTGCAAAAGCAAATACAGGCCTATTATTTTGGTTCAGATCTGTCAAGACTATTTAGAGAGTCGCTGGTTCTTACCATCGATCGTTCACGGCACGGTAGTTGGTGTCTATGGTATTGTCAAGCGTACCATTGGACAGGAACTGGCCGCGGACGTCTGTATCCTGACCAATTTTATACGTTACACCTCTCTTCAGCGCATTGTCAGTACTATTCCATAAAAGGTGCTGTACGATAAACATCTAAAAGACTCACAATATCACCGGTCGACCAATACCAGCTACCCCACGATGCCTGATCATTAGCCTCTTGAAAAGCGTCTTGATTTTGGCGATAGAATTTGTGGGAAAGCACCCCGTCTGCTGCTTGGTGTTCCCACCGGATAATCTTTGAGTTGTCGCCAGACGCCCATTCTATAGGCTGGTTAATTGGGCACTCTGATTTGCAACCGCAGCTACTTACCTCCTGAAACATCGGCGTAGATTTGGACATGGTGTGAACGCCCGTCTAGAGAGACAACAGAGACTTTGAGGTACGAGAACGGGACAGACTGTCTTCGCAGGTCATCTGGGTAGACTGGGGAGAAGAACTCTGCGGCCATCTGTACCAACCCTCCTACATTCAGAGTAAAAGTTGTTCTAGTTGATGTATATTTTAGTGATTCTTGGTCAGCATTGCCTGCACCAGGAGCCCCTCCCATCCAGTTGTAGGCCTTTCCATCAACCTTGATGAAGCCTTGCCATGCTTGAATCCCTTGGCTATAATAATAAAGCATAATTTAGCATCTGTTGGATTTCTTTTACATGAAGTAGAATATAAATGGTGCTGCTTACGTCCAGTACCTAGGCCATTGGCCAGGAAGGTAACCGCCAGGGTTTCCATCATTTGGGCCATTGAGCCAAACATTGAGATAAGGAGCTCGAACAGCCAGGGGGGCCGCGGGAGGCCGTGCCGGTTCAAAGGTTGAAACTGCATCCGCGTGCCCCGTAAGCGCCAGCATGGCCGCCGCAGCGACTCGCAAGAGCTTCATAGTTGAATGTAAGCCGCAGACAGATACCCGAAGGTGAATGATGTCTAACAGAATCTAAAAAGAAAAGGAGGGGAAGTAGATGTAGACAGAAGAGGGCATAAATATACGGAATCTAGGGCCAGAATTCTGTCAGTATTTTTATAGATGAATGAGAGAGGTTCTTAAGCTGTAACGAGGGATGAGAGACAAATTGAGTGGGCCTTTGTTGATCTTATGACGAGATGGAAGAGCTTGGCTGAAACGCAGCTGCATGCGAATGACCACAGTGCTAAGGCGTGGAAGAGATTCTAGGGAAATATTCATAATAGCAAAACCACAGCTAACTTCTAACATACGTGAACGGGCTCATAAAATGAGTGCTGGTGTATATTCGTGAGCGGCGACGCACGGCCGACTGCAACGTCGGTGTTGAGATGTTACTGTGTTGTGTAGCCTTGGCGCAAAGGCCAATCAACTCTCGGAATAGGTCTAGACTCCACGTTCTAATTGCAAGCAATGGTCAAATATCATAAGAGAGAAGAGCACGCGATTAGCTCGAGCCGTAGAGTTAACCCTGCTGTGAGAGGAAGGCAGGGAGAGACCAGGGCTTGGCTCATTTAGTGACATGAGGTGTAGCATCAGTCTCCAACAGTGGCAATGCGCGTGATGCTCTCGCTTGGCTCAACCTACAGATACCTGCAGGTTCTCATTCCATTCCGGCTCACCAAGTACACGTCGTAGCGGACAAGATAGAATGATCAAGGAGGAATCATGCAGGCATGTGTGAGCAAGAGCGGGGATGGACTTTGATGTCATACACGGCATCAGCGCTCAAACGGCGGTTTTCGGTTCGGGTCCTAGGGTCATGAGACAAGGGCCTAATCCGCATCCAAAGGATCTCTCGGAATTGCCAAGATGCAGGCTCGCTACCCAGTGCTCTGTCGTCTTCCTAGTGGATAAAGATGGTGGCTAGCCCCCCAGCTAGCTGTGCTGTGGACAGTGGAGAGGCAGCTCAGTTGCTTAGCCGACTGTGAGAAGCAGTCGGTACTTCGTATATTGGTGTCAATATGCCCTGGGAGTCGTTGATAGCGGCAGGGCAGCGGCTCGGTACAATGATGCAGCTAAGGCAGATTATTGGTTGCCCGTGTATAAAGCATCCGCTATCCTTGAAGTCAATTAGACATCCAGGACCAGAGCATACATCCATCGGCCTACCTAGAACATCCAAGATGCTATCGGCTAGCAGCACCGAGTTGCCCCTCAGTGGGCAATCTGCCTCACTGGGGCTCCAGCGGATCCGATTCCCCCCGCAACGTTCTCCGCAGTATAGCAAATGCGCACCGATGTATCGCGTCGCATCGAGGTCCTAGCAAGAACACTACTGCGGGTGGGTATAGGCAGGGAGTCTGTCAAGGGACACAGAAATATTGTCGTGATCCATCACACTCCTCTTTTCGCCCCTAGTACGATCTAGTTCTTTCGCTGCATGAGCCCTATTTGTCGAGTGTAGTTGCATGGAAGAAATCAGGTCAAGGAGAGTTTGTGAGAGTGAAGCTTTACGCGAGTTGACTGGTATGAAGTTCGCGTCAAGACAGGTCCGGATAGCGGAAGAATCTCTCTTCCGCAGACTTTGAGACAGCTGCCTCACTTGGCTCTAATGCTTTGTTATGACTTGGATTTCTTATTGTTTCTTCTTACTTTCTCATCTCCTTGCCCTTTATTAAACTGTGTAAGACTCATGCATGTCTAAGACAACGCTGCCCCTCTAACATCTCCTTTAGCTCTCTCCCCGCCCCTACTCCGCATCATGGGATCTCAGGTCCCAGCGTCTAGACTCCCTACTGCCGATCTCGTTCAAACGCTTGTCCAACGTGAAATCGTATGGAACTAAGTCACGATATAGCTTGCTCAAATTTAGCCAGTTATGGTTTAAGAGACGTCGCGTGCCGTTGGGTGTAACCCTACCATCATTAAACATCAATTTAGACTATACCTTGGCGAAATCCATCACAAGATTCAATTGACTGAGTTTGAAGTAAAACAAATACTGGTATTGCATGAGCGAGATTGTGAAATATGAAGCTAGACAATCTACCCAAAGCCGTCTTACATCTTCTTATATCGTGTGCTTTTCTAGAAGAAGCCAGTATTATTAGCTACTAGCCCTTGCAGCGACTACTTGCTTGGCCTTACTCACGAGCCTCTCGTACTCGCCAATTTTTAACCAATTGTTTTATACATGGGTTTGAGAAGCACAACAGTACTCGTAAAAATCTAAAGTGATTTGGCCAACCACTTTCTACAACATATGTCTAACCTCCTCAGAACGCAGTGTTAGCTTTGATACTCTTTAAAGTCGAAGGCTCGGTACATCGTATCAAGACTCTAAATGATCGGGAAAATGGAGCTAACGCTGCTTCAGAGTATCTGTTTGTACTTGCATATCAACATTAATAGCCTCAGCCATTATATGCCATGTGGTGCCCCTTGCGTCAACGCACTACTCACAGGCTGCATATCACGACTGAGAATAGGGCTGCTCTAAACAGTTTTCTGCGGTGGACTGAATGATATATGCCACTTACCTTTTGACTCTGTAGTGATGAGATCATCGCTATCCGACGAGAAATACAACATCTTTCGTAGTAACATATAGCTATGAAGCTTAACGAACAGATCAGGGTCTGGCGGTGAAGTCGCCATGTTGGCACTACAGAGTATGACCTCTCTGAATGCTTCATGTGTCATACATATAATCTGCGCCAATGTGTTATCCATATACGAGAGATTCCTTATAAACCAATTACCCAGAGCGGATACGGCAAAGCCATCTTCCTATTCTTTGCCCTCTTTATAAAAGTCAGTGTAGTGTGACTTTAATTTTAGGCCTCTTTGAAGGGATCATTTCATGTGTTGTAGAGCTCATAGTGACTTGTACGGAACACCCTACTGCACTTTGAGTTCATAATATGCACAATTTTCACTTGAAGATGACTCATGTTATATAGCCGGGATAATGCAAACTGAATTTAACAGCTATTGACAGTTTTATCAGACTGCTGTCTATATTATTTCTATTCTGTCTCATACAGTGGCGTATATATATATATTTCTTTCAATAACATAAGCAAAGAGCAAATGCCCACGAGGCTCTCCGACGATAGCGCACCAGCATTGTCGTCAGCAGTTGAGCCTCGGTCCAAACACGCCGTCCCAGCGATGGCGTAGAAGCACTGTCGCTGTCGAGAATTCTCATTCCGTACACATTCCACTCGTCAGACAGCGGGTATAAACGCTGATGGGGTATCATATAAACTGTAAAAAGCAAAAATAAAGGAAAACAGAAAAAAATCAAAATGAAACAGAAGCCATACTCAAGCTCTCCGTAAGAGAGGTAGATGACACATGTGAATAATACTGTGGGTGCCGAGGCATACGCTGCGAGTTTCCTTGGAAACAGCCTAGAATGATAGCGCGAGAGCATTGTCACAACCAAGCTTTTCCGAGTTCATATCGCTTTGCACTCTCAGAGGTAACGTGACGGTGTTACCACCTTAACAGACAAGGCAGCGACCTATCGACGGCTGCCTCAAGTAAAAAGGCGAGTGTGACCTTAAAGAGGGGTCGTATAGGCCACTGAAGAATAAAAGAACGAATATCAAGGATGCCGGTATAAGTGGAGAAGGCCCTCAAATAAAGGAAAAAGCAAAATGGTAGGTTGAACTACCCATGTATGAATGGTAATGTTTGGGTGGTGAAGATGTCGTTAGCGCCAAGTTGTTGTGTTGAAGGCCAGGTCTCGGCTAGTGTTGCTGCCTTGAAGATGACGCCTCACAGAGGGCGATCTAAACCTCTTGAGCTCGCCGGGAAAGCTTCCCGAAGCCGCGTTGCGTAGCTTCCCGTCTTGCTGCGCCATCCTCAAGTGTATTGGGAGAGCCGGTGTCGTAAAGCCTTGAGCTAGGAGGGTTTCCCACGACCTTCAGGAGGGCCATCATGACCATGGAACTAAGGATGCTAATGCACAGGATTCCAATCATTGTAAGATTGCTCTTGCGGAATTGATGGGGGCCCCGTTTGGCATCCTCAGGCCAACCCGTGTACAGAGCATATGTAGTAGTGACACTGCCTAGATTCCCCAGGCCGGATACAAGAGCTGTTGCAGCTGCCACACCAACTTCACCATGTCGGCGCTGGAAGATTTCCGTAGTCCACGTCATGCAAATTGGGACGGTTGGTCCTAGACCAAAACCCACCATTAAAAGGCCTCCGTAGCGAGCCCACCCGTTCTGAACAGCAAACGTGGTTGTCAACAAGCCGGCGATTTGGATACAGACGGCTGCTGAGAAGAAGAAAGGTCTCAAGCGATGAAAGCGGTCGGAAACAGGCGTAACTAGGAGAATAGCGATCAAATCCATCTATAGTATACAATGTTAGGAGCAATAGGTAGATGGGAACCGAGATACAAGAGACTCACAATCCAGATAGGAGCAAAAAGTAAGCTAACGACAATGTCGCTCGCCTGTGGTTGGATTGAAGCAATAATCACCGATCCATAGAGTTGGGTACCGATTCCGACTCCGACTACCCCGAAGTACATCAGGCATAAAGGCCATAGCCGCCAGTCAAGAAGCACAAGGCAGAGGTCCTTCACACCCCATGGGCGAGCATGATACACACGTCTGAGCTCGTAGTAATGAACAATGGCATCTTCACCTTTGAGAACTTCAGGGGTGGCCGGGAGCCACTTGAACAGGCCAGTACGCTCCCTCTCCTCGCCTGGCGCCAGGGGTCTGTCAGGGAGCCACCACAAGAGCACAAAGCTCAAGACAACAGCAACAAGCCCGTAGATGAGGAACATCCACCTAAAGCCAACCAAGCCTCCATCGCCATCCATGAGCTGGAATCCCGCCGAGACGAGGCCGACCACAGCCGCCGACACCTGAGAGGCAGTGAAGTACATACCAATTCGCTTGGCTGTTCGAGATGGCGGGTAAAAGAGGGTCAGATAGAACGCCATGCCAGGCCACATGCCAGCAATAACCAAGCCCAATAGGAAGCGTAGCAGTTTGAGGCTCCAGGGTGACTGCACAGCCGCGAAGCATGAGCCAACAACCCCAGTGGCAAAGACGATTCTAGCCATCCAGACACGGGGGCTGAGCTTGCTCATAATGAGATTTGATGGGAAATCAAAGATGACGTAGGAGACATAGAAAAGCGCAAGGGCGGTAGATACGTCTTTGGGGGTGAGTCCGAGGACGGTCCCTAAGTCATGGCCTACGTCGCTGTTCATTGTCTGCGCAATGCCAATGTTGGAGCGAATTGCCGAGCAAAGAAAGTACAGAACCCAGAAGGCTGATGGGATGATTAGCTTCAATTTTAAGATGAGTGAGCTGGAAAATCAGTTTATACTGACGAGGGATGATTCTGAGATCGATTTTCCTGGTGGAGAAGAAGAGTTAGCTGGTAAATATTCCATATAAGATTGATGATGCAAAGCCCAATACCTATAAACTCTCTCTACCGTTTCGTTGTCGTAGTCGGCCGGTCGGACATTGCCCCCATCTCGAATCTCAGGATCGCCATGAGATGACGCAGAAGGAGAAAAAACAACGCTTTCAGTGTTGTTTGGTTTTTTGAAGTCGCCATCAGGCGGTGCTGCTTGGGAGGCCATCCTTGGACGGCGCTCTTCAAACGTTGCAATGAGGGCTTATTTCCGACCGGCACGACAATAAGAGCTCTGTGAACGAAAAGGCCGCAAAATATACAAACTTGGATGGAGAATCCTATTGAATAATACGGGCTATTTGAGATTTCAAGCTTGAAAAAATGAATAAACAAAGAACAAAACCAGAAAGCGTTGAAGAAGGCTTGAGAGGAAGAAAAAAAGTGGGCGGCTCGATCTTGCCGCGATTAACCATCTCTCAACATTTTTGCGCCGTTTTCAACGATAGCCGAGGGCTCTCACGGGACTTGGATGGCGCCAGGGCCAAGGATACAAGGGCCGAGACCGGATAGCACAAACTACGGATGGACTATTGATAATCTAATCAGACATTTGCAAATAAGCGAGAATCAGGTAGGTACATACATCAGGTAGAGAGGCTTTCGCCCTTGTATCTTGATGTATGTATGTGGTGATTAGATGATGGCAATAGGTAATGGGTGCTCGCATTTCTAAGCTCCGTGAAGCTTCCTGTGGCTCGGCAATCGGATCTTGATAAGACAGACGTGCGGGTCCACAGCATCGGGTCAAGCTACATGTAGGGAATGCAGCCCAAAAGACGCTATACTCGCATAATAATAGCATACAGTATATGTAAATGCCGGGCTGTGAATCGATTATCATGAGCCTTGGATGTATATCTCATGGAATCTAGTAAAACATGTCTTTTCTATGCGTACCTAGGGCTCGCGCCAAAGGCTCATCATTTGTATGCCTATAATAGCGGATACATGTCTAATTAATACTCTAAAACTACTACTAATCCAACGGCCCCGTACGTAATTGTGGGCAGCAACTGATTCAGTGCGTATCAGTAGTATCATTTCCGCCAACCTGGTCGCTTACTCTTCTTCTGTCAAAATATCACTGCTCGGCCCAACACCCGTCTCATGGTTGTCTAATTCCCCTCGTACAGTGGTTACATGTATAGGTACTTGTAGTAGAAGCTTCCATGCTTCCATGCTACTAGGTACCTAGGTAGTCACCATCGTGATCCTAAGCCATTACACTGTGCACACCCGCAAGTCCCAGCTAGTGAATTCAGGCTGCAGCTCCCACCGCTGCGCGTGCCCTTGCAGGATCTCTGCCTGAGGATCTGACATGCCAGCCTCGCTTTTTGGTCTGTATGCGTCAATGCCTGATATTCAAGTCACCGCCCCCAACAGCCTTGTTTTCAACCCACTCGTTTTTGCGGCTCTGCTTCAAGATCTCATCTTCATAAATGCTGCATCGGACCGCCTCAGGCCAAAAGTTTCAACATCTCATGAAGCCGTCTTTACCTAGAGCCTCTTACTGGACTTTGCCGCCTACGCCTCACACAGCTGGTCCCGATGCCTGTTCTTGCGTACAAGGCGACTGCCAGGTCTCTATCTCGGTCATGTGGAAGATGACATTCCGCCGGAAGCCATCCAGCATTCCGAATTTAACACTCAATTTGTCATAGTTGCTCACGCAGAGTTATTTGCGGAACTTTGGTAACCATTGCCTAGAGTGTCTCGTGTATATCAAGTGACCACGAGAGAGGTGAAAAGGGGGGGTAACAGCTCATCCAAGGACTTGGTTGGTCATGGCTTTGCTCTCTCAACGATGTTAGCTGGGTTTCTCATCGCTCGCATATTCAGGCTGTACAGCAAGGATTAAGCCAAGCATGGCCACCACGACCAACTCGCCAAATAGGCATCGCGGCTCAGCAGGATTTCGTCCTTCCGCTGTGGATGAACGTGGAGAGAATGCCAGGGGCACATGAGATGTTGGAGGCTTCCTTAAAGTCCTGCATAAGCCCCGAGGATCTTCAGCCCACCAGCTTCCTGTTTATGAATCAGGCCGGCAGCCATCTAGAAGCTGAAGCATTCGTTGGCCAGCTTCATCCTTTTCTCAGCCTAGCGCCAGCCAGCCAGCCAGAGAATACGACCAGCTGGGTCTCATCCCACGAGGCCCTGGGCGTTCCGACAAGGGTGGCTTCTCTATGTTTAGGCAAGCAAGCATCCAGCTGTCTGCCAAAGTTGGGGCAACCGGCGCATGCTTTCCACAACGGAGGTCGTGTCAAGCTGCCCGGTTCACAAGGGTGCCGTACCAAAGTTAGCAGTGCCTCGGTTGCCGCCTGGTCGACTGAACATCACAGCTCTCAAGCCGTTATGCCTTTCTCTAAACCGGGCGCAGCGCATTGTGGTATAGTTTGCCCCGCGTGCGTCATGAACTTCCCCAATGAGTCACTCGCTGGTGAGCTCATCAAATGGAGGCCGCGGGCTGATTATCTTTCATCTAAAACCAGTCACCCTGGAGAGACTAACCTTCGGTGCCTAAACGAGCTCGGGACTTATTAAGGGGCCGAGGTAGCGCATCTGGGTCTCACGGTTTACTGATAGATTGAAGCTTCAAGAGGGCGCTCAAGAACCAGGCAGTCAACGGTGGAGACTTACAAACGAAACAAGCACAGCCACTGAGCCAGCCACGACAGCTCCTCGCCACAGCTCCCTGCCACAGCTCTGCTCCCTCCTGCAGCTACTTGCCACAAGCGCCCCGCCACAGCACGTGACTCTGTGGCTGACTAATGACCAATGACCTGCTCTCTAGGCGGAGCTGACGAGGGCCTTGTGCAAAACATTCATACCAGAATTTTCAGGCCATCATCCCGACCTCGAACTAATAGTACCAGCATCGACAGCCGGCCGAGCTGCAACTCACAGGCCGCAGAAATCACAAGCCAACGGCCAGCTGCCGCTCTTTGCCCTGGAGGCCGCACTTCGAGCGCAGCCTCTGCGCCCTTGTCACCTGGAGTGCCACCGTCGCCGAGTTTCCAGCACTTCGTCAAGCTTAAAGTGCTGTGTCGTCACCCGAAACTCCAGCTAGGGTATATTTCCGACTTACACGCCACCATGAGTGTCGCATACGAGCCCCGATCCTTTATTCATGAGGGTGCCTACCCCCCCATAGGCGACGAGCATGATCATGTCTCCGAGCAACGCTTTACAGACTCCGATGTTGCCGAGCACCTCAGCCATTATACCGCAGAAGCTTCCATGCTGCCAGATGACAGAGGCGTCATGGGAGACGAAAGAGATATCCTAGCTGATGACGATGCTGTCGTTCAAGAAGCAGCTCAACTAGATCTCGACACACCAGAGTTCTCATCGCCGCTCCAGGCTGCACTACATGCGCCGCTACCAGATCCTATCCACGAAAGCAAAGAGCTTCCACGAACCGACATATCCTCTCCCTCATCGCGAGTAAAGCCGATCATCAAGCCAGAGCGTGAAGTTCACAAGAAGTCGGATGGGAAATTCCACTGTCCTCTGGATGACTGTAAAGAAGAAGTTCGTGCATTCTCCCGCAAATGCGAATGGAAGTAAGTCTACCCTCCCCCTCCCCCACCATTTACTAAGCTTAAAGCTAACCTAATACACTTGCAGCAAGCACATGGACAAGCACGAGCGCCCTTATCGCTGCCCAGCCGAAGGATGCGAAAATCTTCCTGGTTTTACTTACTCTGGCGGCCTCCTCCGACATGAGCGAGAGGTTCATGGCAAGCACGGCGGGCCCAAGAACACAGTCAACTGCCCACATCCCAACTGCAAGCGACATACTGGCAAAGGCTTCTCTCGACAGGAGAATCTTAATGAGCATCTTCGTCGAGTACATACAAATATGGATACTTCGGCATCTCCAATTGAGGCCGCTGCCTCTCCTGACGACAATGAAAGCGAGAAATCTGGGACGAAGCGGAAACGCCGTCTGAGCAGCCAAGGTGGAGACGAGCTTTCTGATCTTCGCGACGAGATTAAGCGGGTACGAGAGGAAAACGAGAAGCTCAAGTCCGAGATGGACCAGCAACAGGAGCACTCTCTAGCTATGATGGCGCAAATTGCTGAGTTGCAAGATGCGCTAAATCATAGCCTTAATCCTCATGGGCTCGGAGCCCCCACGGCACAGATGATTTAGGAGCCTCTACCCGATGCGCTTTGCTTCGCCGACATAAATGTGTGAGACGAGACATCAGATTGCGATATGTCGACATGTATCCCATGAGACTCATAAAGCACCCACTCCCCGCTCTGTATTCTTTCTATTTCTATTTTTATTTTTATTTTCTCTCAAATCCTCCCCTCTTCTCTTTTTACACATACATATCCCATCTCTCACGAAGACAAAAATCATATAATGCATAGACTTGTCCCTCCCCTATTCCCCTTTTCGTGAACGCTTTTTTCACCACTTTCTCCCAATCTACGCCTTGGGACGATCAATGGGATCAACCAACTATCACCAAGATAGTGCACGCATATCAGGAGCTCACGGACCTTTTTGTTTTTTTCTTCCCTTTCTTTTCTTTTCTTTTTGTTTCATTTTTACACTTGGGAGGTTGCCTCTGTTATTTAGAAGAGGGACATTATCGTTATTTATACACTTTCCCCAATGGCGTTTCACAGGGTATCAGGGACAGGTGGCATGGGAGAATACGGCATCAACGATATCCTAAGCTTTTTATCGCTTTCCCTGCATTTGAGAGACTAGCTAAAGGTTGGGGTATTGCCGGGGAAACAGATTCTTTGGTAGGGCAGGCAAATGGACCTGACTTGATATAAGGATGAACTGTGGAAGCAGGAGAGGTTCATCCTGTGTATGTGTTATATAGCGCTGGTTTTCTTTTTTTGGTTTTTTTGTAACTTAGATTCACTCACCTCTACATGGCACTGGACTCGGCACTAAAGACGAACCTCTTTCTTTCCAACGGTTCAAATCATTCATATATACCCACTTCTCTATACTCTATTCGCTTCTATTTTCAAATAATCGTGATTCTGACCATTGAAGTCGTCATGACACTCAAGCCCCCCCCCCCCCAATAGTAATCATGCGAAATACCTAACTAAAGGATATACCTATAGCAGTTGATAACAAGCAAATGAATCATCACAGCATGCTGGGTTCGCACAGCTTATATGAATCTCATGTATATTTATATATATATACCAATCTCTGTTTTTTACCCCCTCCATGCCATACTCCTCCCAATGCAAAAAACGAACAAAGCAGCAAAGCAAAGGCCGACCCATCATCAGATAACGCTTCAAAAATCCCATAATAACCAAGTTTTTCCTCCCATTGCCATCCTCTATATACACACGCATACGATTTTGCTAGCGCGGGCTCGACTCCTTTCTTCTCCTTTTTTGCTTTTTTTTGCGGCCGTATCACGACTCTCCTTTCTCCTCCTCTATTCATTTATCACACAAGTTATCCCACCCTGTTGTTCCCCCTTTTTTAATCACACTGCTTTCTCTTTCAGACCTGATCCGTATCTTTCCCCCTCTTACCCCCCTTTCAGACTAAACGCAAAGGACAGAGAAACAGGGAAAAGAGACTAGTAAGCATTTCAGCTCTTACCATCTCACCGCATGCCGTCTGACCTACACAGCATGGATATAATTGGCAGGAACGCTTGCCGTCACGCCAGCCTTTTCGACTTCCGCCCAGCCATCACCGGGATCGTCCTTGATCAGCACAAAACGCTCGCCCTCCGTCATAGAATGCTCAGATTCACTCTGTGCTGTGTAATCATACAGGGCTTCGACATATCGCAACTTCTTGGCACCTCGCTTGGGCGCTACCGCAGGGCCCTTCTTCCTTGAAGCAGCGGCTATTGATGATGTAGTTGACGTGGAGTAAGTGGAGGAAGGACGGGCGGACGCCGTGGGTGTTGATGGCACAATGTTGACGTCGATATATGTGGCCGGTACGAGACCTTCCTTATAGCCATCACGAACCTTGACCCAGCCAGTACCATCTATAACAATACATAAGTTTCAGGGACTTTCGAGGAGAGGGGAATTCGTTAGCACTCACCATCTGCTTCCAAAACCACCACTTCTTTGCCTTCCGCCACCGACAGCTCTCCATCTCCACCAGCATCGAACTGGTAGAGCATCTTGCCCTTCTTCTCCTCCCTTTCTACAATGCCATTCGTGCTACCTGCCGGCGGTGATGAGATATAGGCTGTGGGAGGAGGCGCAATTACCCTATTCCTCTTTACGGGAGCAGCTCCAACTGCAGCAACTGCAGCAGCTTTGACGGGAGCCGCAACAGGTGTGGTCGCCTTGGGTGGCGTTTCGGAAGGCGTATCTTCTGATGGCGTCTGTGGCGCAGACACGACGGACTGTCGTAGTGACTGTGAGCTTGCCGAGTTCATAGTGTTGGATCGCGTGAGGTTGTCTTCTGAAGCGTGTGCTGGAGATCCTGTGTCAGGGGTGAGAAGTTTGTTAGTGGCGGCCTGGCGCTCAGCCTTGATCTTCTTTCGCTCTTCCTTATTCAGCTCGCCAGGGCAATCCGCGGGCACCTTCATCTCGCACTTGCTATGGCATGTATAGCCACAGTCTCGACAGTCGAATCCCTTGGCGCTCAAGCCCCAGATACGATCTCCACACAAGTCGCAGTTGGTTGGTATCTTGAAGGTTTGGCCCTTAAAATTGTGATTTCTAGCCCCCAGTGTAACATCTCCAACTACAGACGTAATGGTAGTAGTTTCCACTTCAGCTGTAAGTCGCTTTTGGTCCACAGCAATGAGATTCTCTTGCATGGCGAACAGTGAACGGATAACTTCAACTTCATCTTTCTTCTCTTTGCCTTCCCGTACACGCTGCTTGAGCCTCTTAACGGTGTCGACTTCCCTTCGTTGCTTGTCGACCTCTCTTCGGAGCTCGGCCAGTTGAGACTTGGACTTGGTGAGTACGTTGCGCAGATAAATTTTGGCCGTCTCATCCACAATCATGAGGTCGTCATCGTGCCAGACGGGGCTGGCTTCGAAGACCTTGTCCGGCGGCTCGTGGAAGGCACCCATGTTGTGGCGCATATACATCATGGAATCCAGATGGGGCAAGTTTCTCTGGATCTCCGTGCCTTGGTGCTCGATAAGTCCGTTGCTCTGTGTAAGCATGGCAATCTCCAGTCGAGTTGCTACATCCCACAAAAAGTTGAGCTTCAATGTTTTGAATTCACTCAAGTCTTGCAAGCTATCCATGACCTCAGGGATGTATTCGTGGTAGTATTTTTCCTTCTGCTTGTTGGTGACATTTATGGCGATGAGGTAGGTGTTTTTGGCGTTGTTCATATCAAAGAGCTGCTGTTGGTAGGCGCTTTGTGCTTTGGCCTTGTCGCCATGCGATTCGGTCTTCTTGCGCTTGCTTTCGAGATCTTGGCATGTGTTGTCATATTTGCCCTTGACTTTGCGCAAATCGGCGTAGCAGGCATCGCGGCCAGCTTCGAGCTTATCGGCATATTCGGCATGGCGCTTACGCAGCTCATCGAATCGGGCGTTGTAGAACTTTAGGGGTTCAGCAACCTGGGATATAAGGTTGCTCGCATAGCGATCGTGCTCGGTGGCGCGAGATTCGAGGGTGGTAAGTTGAGTGGACCATGTGGTTAGGGAAGCACTATTGGCGCATCATTGTCAGCGTCTGCCCAAAGCATGTCACATCAAGCACAGCACATATTCGCCGCACACATGCCGCACTCTCCATTCTTTCTTGTCGGAATCTCCCGGACTCACCTCTCAAGAGAACCGGGAGTCAGGGTCGGGTTGTCACCAACGCTCAGGTTGGAGATTTTCTTGTTCTTCTTCTCAAAGTACTTCTTGGCCAGCGCATCGAGCTTTGCGCTGTATTCCTTTTCGATGGCAGCTCGCTCGCGGTAGAACTGCTGGATCTCGTCAAGCCAGGAGATTCCATTGTTGACCCAAGCATTGGCGGATTTGAAGCCGTCCTATAAGCAGCAGTACTGGTCAGCATCGCGCTCAGAAGACAGGTCATGATGATGGCTCAAAGCAGCTTCGGTTTCGGCTTCAGCTTCTGTCTCCTATTTGCTATCCTCGTTTGTTCGCCCTTCCCTAGACACTACAAATCTGCCATCACGCAACTCACAAACGCACCTTTAGCTCTGCGCCAAAGGTAGGCGCAGTGTCCACCTCGGCCATGACGGGAGAAGGCAAAGACGTCTCACTGACACTGACGATGGGTTCGAATCGGGGCGCAAGTCATGCAATTCCAGCGTCTGCCCATGCAAGGACAAGGTAACAAAGCTGAGGCTAATGCTGGCAGGGTTCCAGCAACGTCGTCTCGCGTGTGGAAATGCAGCGTCTGGCTGTTCCGGACGTGGGGAAAAGAGGTCAGATGTGAGCTGGTATTCGGCAGGATGGGGGGGGAAGAGACTACATACGCGGCTTTGCGACTTTATTGGGGCGCAGCTTGGAGTTGGTCAGGCAACTGGGGCGGGCTGCTTTCAGGGGGCTGCGGCGCTAACAGATGGCGGTTGGGCCCTGCAACGTGGTGAATACCCCGCCAAATCTTCAGCGCTTCCCGCTCAAGCTCGGCGGCGCTACGGCGAAATAGGCGGAGCAGCTGAACGAGATGATCCTAGTATATGGCATCAACGGCTATAAGCCCAAGGATAGTATAGACTTTGCATCTCGTCATCAAAAGGTGTAGCGAGGAATACAGAGGGAGAGATCTAAGATGCAGTAATACCGTGTATATAACTTTCAACTAGTAGTACATTGTGCTTGCATGAATATTGCCGGCTTATGTGCCCTCAATTCGCCACCTCCACGTACCGCTGAACTTCTTCCTTATGGGTGGGTATAATTGTTCTGCCATGTCCAAGCTGTCGCATCGCTACTGGAACGTAACCAAGCTCTCCCCTCTTTATCCCTTCGTTTGGTTTTTATTTCCTCTCTTTCTTTTTCCTTCTTCTTTCTAATATGCCCAACTGCGTTGTGTTTCGTTTCGTAATGTCAATTCCATGTCAGCGCGACTCCAGGTTAGATGCCGCAACTCTGCTCGGTTCCACCGTATGGCTCTCAACCCAGCACGACACACCGTCCGGCGTGTCCCACCGCGCAGGCTCGATTGGAGCGATGTGGTACTTGTCGGGGCCAGAGGTAGGTGATTCTTGCAGCAGATCGATGCCTGCTTGTGTTGCCTGGAAGAGGCAGTCTCGGTTGGCGTCTTGAAGCTCTTCAAAGACGCCGAGAATGTTGACTGATACGCCGTCTTGGTGGAGAATGATATAGACACGGCGGTCTCGGTCGTGGGGTACTCGGTATGCCATTGCAGCTGCGTTGCTCTCTTATGTTGTAGGTAAAGGCAATGTGCTTCTCCGGGGGCGTTGCTTGAGCATGAATTCTGATTGTGATGATGATTCTTGACGGTTCTTCATCTCCCGAGTTCAAGTTGCGGGCGGCAAATGAATGATCAGCTTCGAAGGCTTATATGACGTAGGGTATTACTCCAAAGATGTAAATCTAGATATGTTCCTATCGATAACCCAATGAAGCCAGCAACAGTGGCTCTGCGTAGCCTCTACTAGCAATCTTATTTGCACTACAAACATATGCCAATCATACATGGCGTTATTTTGAGGTCATCTTCTTAGTTGTGAATTCATCTTCCAATCCGCTGGCAAGGGCTTATTCATAGAATCGAGATCCGTGACGACATCAGCGTAAGCTAAATTTTGAGTTTCGTTTCGGACGGTTTCGTGCATATTGTTAGACGACCCTTGAAAAGGGACTGTGGGGTAGCTTGCCCTTAAGTACATGTACTACGTACTACTAATGATACCTTGTGTCTCTTCTAAGCTAAATCTTTGTCTTCCTGGTTCTTTAAACTCGGCGAGATGGCCAGAGCATATGGCGTGCTATGTATGTATTGTCCCGCTGCCGAGCCAGTTATCCACAAATACGCACTGGGAATTGGTGCCCGACAAGGTAGGAGGCCAAGAGTCCTAGCAAAGGAGGGGTTAAATCGACATTCCTAGCGCCGCAATTTGGAAACACAGCTGTCTAAACAACATGCAATCACTAATACACTAATATCCTACATTTGCCCTATAAACCAGTCAATAGTAGTAGTATCAAGGGCGCGCCTTGGTTGGCTAGACTATTCGGGTTACCCCCTCCCGAGCCAATAGGAAGCCGCATGAAGCCGCAGCCTCGTTTGTTGTATTAAAACCACTGAGCTACCCTCAAGCGCTGTTTGTTTCTAGATTGTATTGTCACCCAATTGGCATTCCGAGTTGGCTCCTTGTAGCTTCAAACAGAAATCCTACTAGTAAGATGAACCCCTCGGCTTTACATTAGCGCACACCCTCTGTCCCTCTCCGATGCATGCAACCACCCTACATGCATCTCTGTTCATCACTGCTTATGATTCTCTTATGCCGAAACTACACGTCAGCCCCTCTCATACACACTCATACTTACTTGCTTACAGATCTCTCTCGCTTGAGCGTCTCTTGTACAGAGTACTATAAAACCCTCTACCAACCCCTCACCATGGCTTTCAGGATCGCAACCCGTCGTTTTCTCTCTCCCCTTTCCCAGGCTCAGTTCCAACGACCTTCTTTCATCCGCACAATGGCCACTTCGGGAGTACGCCGCCCATATGAGTTTCTTCTCATCATCCCTGACAAGCCTGGTCCCGAGGCGCGGAAGAGGCGTCTCGCAGTTAGAGCGTATGTACCTATTCCCTCGGCGATGGAAGTGAGATGGTCAACTAAGTGCAATTCACCATATATAGCCAACACTTTGCAGATATGACGCCTACCCTGGATCAAGGAAAGCTGAAAATGGGCGGTACATACATCCCCTTGTTTTCCTCAACTCTTCAAACTTGCATGGACTAATTAAATGGCAATTTATAGGTGCCATTCTGCATGATGTTCCTGTCAATGACGAAGCCGAAAACTTGGACTTCGCCGGCAGTCTCATGGTTGTGGTTGCAGAGTCCGCGGAGGAAGCTAAAAGCATGGTCAAGGATGATATTTACGTCAAATCAGATGTATGGGATTTGGAAAAGGTAAGATTGAATTCAGTAGTCTTCATTGAGGCTATAGAGACTGACACTACCAACCAACCAGGCCCAAGTCTATCCCATAAAGGTTGGATTCAGATTCCCCTTGTAACCAAGGGAAGACAAGCATTGTATAGATAGCAAGAACCCTGATCGATTCATCTTATCAAACGAAGAAAAAAAAATTGAGTAAATGCCACCAAAACAGATTAATAGTGATGTAACCAATGTCCCCGTTAGCCATCGTCCCATCAGCATAGCTGATCAGACACCATCGCTGGATGGCTCCTATGTCTTTCAGACCCTTAAGAAACCCCGATGCAAAATTATAGAAAGAAAAAGGAAAGATTACACTAAGCTTCTCGGAAGCGATCCAACTAAGCAAAACTTGAAAAAAAAAAAAAAGTAAACAGATAAGAGGCTCAAAAGAGTCCATCGTTCCAAGCTGCCATACAGAATGAGCGTTTTCGTGCTCCAAATAACATTTCAGTTACCATCGACATTAGCCGCTGTTGCCTCTTCTGCTGCGACTCTCAGATCGTAGCTGAGGTCGAAGCATTCCGCAAGGAGCTCACTGACACTGCCTTGTCCTTCGGGGATATCGCCATTAACAACAAATTTACCGTCTACCCTTAGGTTATCGAGAGAGTTGAGCTATTGAAAATGTCAGTCCATGATAGAATTCTTTACTTCAATACTGTAGCCTTTTGCTGGTCCATACCTTCATGCTGTAAGGATACAGCTCTCTGACTGAAGAGACACCGCCACTGTCCCTGACTTCGAGGAGACATCTCTTGAGAGTTTGAAGCTGGTTATAGATGGGCAGAAGTGCCTCAGAAACTGGCTCGGAGGCTAATATGAAAGAGTAAATGTAGGCGTAGCTTCGTCTCGTCAAATACAGCATCGTTCGCTGCGTGTATAGGTCGGCAGGTCTGCCTCTGTCATCATAAAAGTTTCCGTTCTGTCGGCTTTCGTCAATCTTATCCAGCTGGCGTTGGAAGTCATATAGATCCGTCTCGCGCAGAGCCCAGGCTTGTGTCAATGATAGTTTCTCCAGCTCGTTACGAATGCCAACAAGAGTATTGTAAGTTGGACGGAATGGCTCTGGCATAACTCCTTGTCTGTAGAAGATCAGTTAGACGCTTACCAAAGGGCGCTCCTTAGTTACTTACCTTTCCAATACTATCTCCGACCACTTAAGGCAACGATGATAGAGCTCTCCAATTTCCACAGAACCTTTGGGGATAGATCCATCTTCGGCGACAAACTGGCCATCTTTGCGTTTCTCTCCAATATCGAGCAGCTGCTTTTGAAGCTTTTGTACTTCATGGCTCGAGAACTGTACAAGCCAAGTTTAGAATCTATTCAGCACCTCTAGGAAGGCATATTTGTCCTGGTACATACCTTGGCCTTTGTGTTTGCGAATGAAATGCATCGGATGATAGAAATCAACTTCTCATATGTTGCAAGAAGAGGCTCTCCGATGCGTCCTAATCGCTTTTGGAGGTTCTCTAATGTAGCCTGGCACTTCTCCACTCGCTTTGATAGGAGCTCGAGGAGATACGGGTAGTTCTCAGTCTTGTTATCGCGAGCCTTTGCCTGGTTTATGCTTAGGGAGAGGTTGGCTAGCGTCGCCTTGATGCTCCCGAGATCCTTGGCTGAATAGAGATCGGCCTCGGTCAAGTGGTCAAGCAGTCTCTTGATGGTCGATGTTAACGCGTAGTTTGCGGGGATCTCGTTATTGCGTCCGATAGTAAGGTAGAAGAGGGATAGGAGTTGGAAGCAGCCCTCCAAGACTTTGTCAACTATTTGTTTATACCATTAGTAAATGAGGGCTCTCTCGCATGGTACTGAGCCTGGCTTGACTCACGTCGGTTCTCTTCCTTGCTTCCCGTCTCAGTACGGATTTCGTTTAGCTCTTTTACCCTTGCAATCGTCTCTTCATAGAGAGGGAGGATGTCTTGGCTTCGAATATATGTGGTTCGGTCCTGCTTCAGCAGCAGGAGCTTGTCGCGGACGACAACAAGGCTGTCTAGAATAGCCTGTTCCCGGGCATCCTGCGGAAGTGGTACAGCGGGGGTATCCATGTTGTATTGAGAGTTATGGGGTTGGAGGAGTATAGTAGTAGCTGCGCGACCACGAAAAACGGCCACCTATGTGATGGTGATGGATAGATTTCGTTGAAACTTAGATTCCAGAACTTCCGGGAACCAAGTTGTATAAGATCCGATACGATACCCGGTGCCGGGACTCGTCGGCCAATTGATTGGCCTAAGTATCTAAGCCTTGGAGAACCTCTCGGGATGCCGCGGCGCGTATTCAGGGGCAACGGTTTTGTCGTACAGATTTCAGCAAATGAAAGTTGCAGGAACAAGAGCAGTCTTCTGAGTCGCAAACAAGCAGAGAGTCGCAAGACTGCCAAACTCACTGCCTTGGTTCAATGCACTGCTGGTGGGGAAGCTGAGCTTCAAGGTGGGGTGGCTGTGGAATGCGTTTGGACGAGTTCAGACGGTGACGACGTTGCGCAGTTTGGGCGGCCTCGCTCTGCGGCGGGTCCATGGGCGCTGATTGGCTGGAGCCGGCTGGAACCATCCGCAGCCAATCAGCGCCGAACCCCGCTTGCGGCACCTGAGCGGCACGCGGAAAAACCATTGACCCCATCGCTTTAGGTCTTCAAGCCCTCCATCCGCCGAAATTTCGACCAGGGTAATTTTTTGTGGTCCCTCTACAGCCTTTTGTGGTGATAATTGATTTGTCCAAACCACTACTCTCTTCTCGTGCAGACTTGACATCTTCCCATATCCGCACAGACAAATCTCACACAATGTCTACCGCCGAGCTCGCTTCTTCCTACGCGGCCCTGATCCTCGCCGACGATGGCGTTGAGATCACCGTGAGTGCTTCCAATTCCGTCGCCTTTTTTCTCTCGTCGTCTGCGCAGAAATGTCGAAAAATTATGTGCCCCGGCGAGCAAAGAGGCGACATGAAAACACCATGGGAATAATTCGTGTGCTAAACGATTTTTTTTACAACGATCTAGGCCGACAAGCTCCAGACCCTGATCACCGCCGCCAAGGTTGAGGTTGAGCCCATCTGGACCTCCATCTTCGCCAAGGTACGAATTTCAAAAACCACATAGAATCGACGAAGAAAACGCCGAATGAGAAATTGAATTATGGACGCTGACGAATTATGGTTTTTCCCGTTATACAGGCTCTGGAGGGCAAGGACATCAAGGACCTCCTGGTCAACGTCGGCTCTGGTGGCGGTGCTGCTGCCGCTCCTGGTGCTGCCGCTGCCGCTGGTGGTGCCGCCGCTGAGGCCGCTCCCGAGGAGGAGAAGGTTGAGGGTGCGTACTGGCCGTTTTGCGGTTCTCCGTTCTCGACAAACCATGCGATTTGTGTGCTAATATTTTCCTGCAGAGAAGGAGGAGTCCGACGAGGACATGGGTTTCGGTCTCTTCGACTAAACAGCCAACATCATCTGTTGCGGCGACTGTTTTCTCTATTGCTTCTTTGTACTTCAACTGCAGGGCACTTCGGAGTCTTTATACACATCGATGGATGCATTCAGGATGGAGTGGACGCCTATATCCCGCGTCCTGGGCAGAGTAGCTTTTTTCATAAGGATAATATGATTAATGCTCTCACACGACGGAGTTCACGCATGGAAGGGACAAATGGTCAATTAAATGACTCGGGAAGAATAAAAGAAATTTTTTTGATCAACTCTTGGAATTTATTCCCGGTGACTGTGAAGTAATGGGAGCGGAAACGAGCCTTGAGATTGGTACTCGTAATGGTGGACGCTATGTTCATCTAGTGGTAAAAGCTCTCGAATGTGCAACCCTTGGTTCCAGAAAACCAATTATAGAATTCTTGCAGCCAACCTGGGCTTTATGCCTTCTCGTATTCCCTCCATGCCGGCAGTTCCATGCTCTACGGCATACCAAGTACATGGTCTATTTTACAATAAGCACAGATGAAGGGACAAGTCCGGCCTCCTTCAGCGTCTTGGACATGTCCAAATCGCCTTGGAATGTCTTTCTGGGGAACGTAGTCGTAAACGTCGTCACCGGCTTTCCAGTCTCGCTCTGTATCTGTTGGGCAAGCTCAAACAGCGTCGTCTCAGCGGGTAGCGTCTTCATAATGTTGCCTGAGTCAGTCTGCAGCTTCAGCTTCGCCTCTGTGTGGTCAGCCTTTGGTCGAGGGGCTGCAGCAGCGGCCGGTACAGCGGCAGAAGATGAGGATGCGGCTTCAGGAGCTCTGCCTTCACGAGCAGCCTTGGCTTCTTCGGCTTTGCGGCGACGCTCAGCCTTGTCTTCTTCAATCTTGGCCTTGATTCGCTTCTTGGCTTCGGCTTCTTCAAGCTTCTCCTTGCGCTTCTGCATGGCTTCCTTGATTTGCTCCTTTTTTGCAAGTTCCTCCTTTGCCTCCTGGCTTTCCTTTGTGGATTTTTGTCGAATTTTCTATGCACGTGTTAGCGTGAGACACAATGATGAAGATGGGGGAATTGATCGTCACCTCATTACGCTTTGCATCTTCTTTATCCTTCTCTGCCTGAGCGGCCTTCTTTGCTACAAGTCGCTCTCTCAGCTCTTCAAGTTTTGCCTTCTTCTCGTCTTCAGTTAGGGGTGCAATCTCCTCAGTAGACTCAGAGAAGTCTGTATGCTCACTATTTCCACGTTAATACATATGGGCTGAAGCTGATAAACATAAGAGGTGAGGGTTCATACGTCTTGGTAGCATGGTAGCTGGCCAAATCGTGATTCCTAAATCGTTTCCCGCACTCGTTGCAGATAAGTGACTTGGCAGACTGGCCAGATTCCAACTCGGCAATCTTCGCCCTGGTCTCGTCCTCCTCTTCGTCGTCATCTGGAGCTGCGGCTTGAATTTCCTCCAGCGATTTGTCTTGGTTATCCTCTAGCCACTGCAAGGCTCCCTGAACTGTCGTGAATTTGTAAGTAAAGACGAGTATGAGATGAGTCGCCGGAAATGCTGGAAACACGAGGCCACTCACGTCCTCCAGACTTTTTGACGGCAAGCTCAGCTCGAGCTCGCTCAAAGCCCATATCAATCAGGGTATCTAGATCGGAAGCCATGTTTGCGGTTCTTGGTTTTTGAACTCGGAGAGGTAAGAGATGATGAAGTTGGGGGCGTGGCCTTAGATGATGAAATAGGCGTCAAGGCGACGATCGGGTGTGGGGTAGAGAATGGCAGCCAGCAGCTCTCAGAATGGGAAGTGGAGTGGGGGTAGCGTTGAAGATGGAAGAATGCAAGGCAGCTGTTTTAGGCAGTGGACTTTAAAGAATATGTGTAGAGTGAATTGGAAGAAGAAGCAATAAGAGAGACAAAGTAAAGCCTAGGTAGTGTGCATATGAAGAGCATTGAATTTGGTAAGCCGTTTATTCAAGGGCTGCACTTTGTACCTAATGTGGTGTACATTGGTCTTTAGGTACCAACAGCTACGTAACATGGCGTCAACGCCACTTACAGCGCAGTTGCATACATCATGGGCAGCTTGGAATAAGTTTCATGTTTGAAGCTATTGCGCCGAGTAAATGCTATGCCTAAGCTAATAAACAGAAGACTGTCACAAGATGAAAGACGAGAAGGGTAATGCACTTTAATTGATTGACATGGATTGCCAAGTTTTATCATGTGACGCCCATCAAACAATCAATATAGAGGCAACATCTAGAGCTCCTTGGCTTTTCTCGGAATGCCACACGTGGAGAGCATCACACGATGCTACTTGCACACCTAGAAAGCCAACTAGCTGCAAAATAGTTTGAAATATCATGACTTTTATTTTTCTACTAATTAAAGAGACGCTGTAGCTATCGCAAGTGCATGCACAAAGCATTGTCTGTCGCCCCCTGCACGGGACCAAGGTCCCTGAGACCCGGCTTAGTCATGCCCGCAATCTTCATTCAGGCCAGCTCAGCCTCGCCAGCCAATCTCGATACAGGGGCCCGAAGCCGAAGCGACATGCCATCAATCACGTCTCCAGAAACGTCTCCAGATCTCTTCTTTGTAATCAAACAATAGCTGCCCGCGTGCCCGTCTCCCAACAAGCACACGCTTTTACTTCTCCCACGCCACTCTTGTTTGTTCGCATTATACTTTTTTTCTGACACGAGGCTCTTTTTCTCTTCTCCCTTTTTTCTGTTCCAACTTAAATTCTAATTCGCCGCGTTTCCCCGCCGTAACCAACGCCATCGATCCAGACACGACGACATCTTCTGCTCCCAACTCGCGACTCGGCTACCCTCGATCTCGTTCCGAGAATCTCCCTACATACTCCCTCTAGCTCAGCAGCAGCTTGCTATCCGCCTCCTAACCCGCCATGTCGGTCGAAATCGAGCCCCTTGAGCTGTCATTCAGACGTATGTTTGTCCACGCCTTCTCTCGTGTCCATTAGGATGTGTTCGAGTCGGAATAATCATTGACGGGTTGGCTATGCACAGGGCCCTTCACCGTCGAGGTCTCCCAGATCTTGAAGATCAGAAACCCAAGCTCATCGCCTTTGGCCTTCAAGGTATGCGGCTCTGCAAATATGCCACATTTAGCTTTTTTCTTCTTCAGCTGTCTGCTTTGACCTGCGCTTGCTTGTGGATACCTCCTGTTTCATCATAATCCCTGCTAACAAACATTTCTCTAGGTCAAAACTACGGCTCCTAAGCAGTACGGTTGAACCTCTTGTTGCGATTTTATATTAGCTCGTTGGAGGCAAGAATTGACAATTTCCCCCTTATTACAGATATTGTGTTCGACCAAATGCGGGCCGTATCGAGCCTGGGCAGGACTTCGATGTCACTGGTACGTTGAATCACTACAAGCGAGCAGCAGGTTTCATTATGTGGCTAACAATGGCATAGTCCTCCTGCAGGCCATGAAGGCTGATCCCCCGCTGGATGCCAAGTGCCGAGACAAGTTTCTCGTCCAATCCGCTCCCATCACCCCAGACAAGGAATTCGCTAGCATTGCTTCAGTGGTAAGCTACCATCTCCGCAGCATAGTTTTTCTATGGGTGCATGAACTGACAGTCTTATTCCCATAGCTCGAGACCACAGACAAGGCCGCCATATTCGAGCGAAAGATCCGAGTCAACTGGCTTGCTGCCGGCGAAGGCCCCGACCATGGTCCCAGTGCAGCTATTGCGACACCTATGAAGCAAGCAGCGGTGAATGGAGTGCGTATAAACTTCGACCCCGGCTAAATTATTTCATGCAGCTAACAGCAGCCCACCAGTCTTACGATACTCCCGAACCTACTCGCCCCTACTCATCTCCAAGCGGCGATGCCTCAAGCCCCGCACCACCTCCGTATGCCGACGAAAAGGAAGACGACGATTCCAGGCCGCAAACCGCCAAGTCAGTCGCTTCTAAGACTGCTGCTGCTGTTGCTGGTACAGTCCAGTCAGGCACCGACGAGCTCAAGGCCAAGATCGCCCAGCTTGAAGCTGAGTTGGCAAACTACAAAAATGGCGGCCTGAGACAGCGTAACGTTAAGGGCAGCTCAGGCAATGAGAAGGGTACTGGTGCAGTTGCTCAGCAAACCAAGCAAGGCGTCGAGGGCGTGCCCGTTCAGATTGCAGCCATCTTGTGTCTCGTCAGCTTCCTTCTTGCCTACCTCTTTTTCTAAATTTAGGTCTCTTTTGATGATGAGTAACACGCAACTTTGTGTTTTTTCCTAAACTAATATAGGCGAGAGGCATGAGAGGAGGGCCAATTATAGGGGTTATATTTGCTGCATTGGAGAAGCATCGATGCCCAACACAGGATGCCTGATTTTGAAAAATACCTTCAGCGGCAATATTCAGTCTAAATGACGAGAGACAGGGCTTCTTTTGGGCGCATAAGAATCACCATTCTACGTAGTGGAATGTGGGATAACGGCGGCGCATTCACCTTAGGGGACGGGGGCTTTTGTTTTTGTGCTTGTACGAAGAAAGTTGAGAAGGGGAAAAAAGCTGTGCGAGAGCTATGGGTGGAAAGGGCGCAGTAATGGAATTCATGGCATATTGTCCGTATATCTTGGGCGAAGAATACGGGGGGCTATGGAAGCAGGGCTAGCATCACTGGTGTTTGACGTCTCGAAGCTGTTTTGAGTGAGTTAGGCTTTGTGTTGCAAGTTCTCTGTACTTTAACTTTTTTTTTGTCTTTGTTTTCTGCTTTGTTTTTCTTGGCAATAGTTTCTAGTATCTGATAGGCGTGCCTTTGCTCCTTTTCTTCTTCGTCTCATCCTGTTCTTTTTAAGTCTTATTGATTAAGCAGTTTAAACATGAGAATTATTGCCAGAGTCGCCAGCCACATTGGGCAAGCTATCCAACAAGCCCATCCATTACGAAGAAACCACCAAATCAACAGCGAGACTGACTGTTAACCCAAGCACGGCACAGAGCCACGATTTTGGCCGCAGAGGCGAGAGGACTAATACGTCCAACAGCTACAAGAAAGAGTGTGCTCGGCCACTTTTCCCGAGTTATCAGTCCCTAGATGCAATGAATTTAAATTGTTCGACAACAAATTTGGGCATTGCGCTGAGAAGTCTTGGGGTAGCCTATAGCGGCGGTCTCTGAAGCTGGGTGGCCTCAAAGTCGGTATGCTAGCCACTTGAGATATCATCTCTCCTCTTCTTCTTTCTTCTTCCGTTATTCGATCGCTATTCCCCCTTTTGCCCTGCATATTCAGTTACTTCAAATCTCTACTTGCTATTCACTATTTACTAATCTTAATTACAACTGTAAATTCGGCAATTTTTGACAAAATGCCTTCAATGACAACTTTCTATAGAGTGGAACCCGCCTTCAACAATAAACCCAGAATCCCTCTCACAACTCCCCGAGAAAACCACCAGTCTCACTACAAATGCCGTCAAGAAAATATCTGAAATCAGTAAATGCGGAACAGCAGCGTATAAGAGCTGCCAATGGAGCCAGGCTGCGAGACGTCATGCGAGGGTGCTCAGGAGTATCAAGCTGGTCTCAGATCTGCCCAGCAACACCCATGACCCTCTCGATAGTGACGCAGAGCGCACTCTGGAGAATATTCAAGAAGAGCTATGGCGTGCTAATGTGCTAAAGTCATCTGGTGGCGCGGGCAAAATGGATTTGCCGAAGTGGTGTACAATTCTATTGATATGCAGGCGAGGAGCGCTAAGCACAAGAACGATTGCTTCTTTGTTTGGCATCCTGATAACTCGTGGTATCCGGCATTTTACACAAAAGCCAAGAGAGCGCCATTGCCGGCCACATACTTGGTAAGTCAGCTTCTCTGGACCGACTATGCAACGCCATGAAGTCGGTTCGTCAAGCCATAAAAGAACAGGGCATAGATCCCAGCGAGGCTACTTTCCGCCTCTTGATTCCATCACGGTACAACATCACACTTACGGAACCTCTTCGTTCAGATTCTCTAACAAGAGACCATGAGTGCTTGGGTCACGTCGTGAGGTGCCTCGAAAATGAGAAAGCTACTAAAGTCTGTTGAATATTTTGCTCTCACTTTTGTACTCTGGAGATTGCAGGCTGGTAAATAGATAGGATGGGAAATTTTGCAACTCATTTTCCTTCTTTTCACGATACTACGTCGCTAGTTTATAGCAAGTCAATGTTGTGCCATATAAATTGTAAGCTCGAAATCGTCAAATAGCAATAAACTTCATTTCTCATAGCCAGTCTAGAATCTATAGCTCTTATCTAGAGGTGTAAATCCATCTCAGCTCATCCTTCGTATTGGACTTTACCCATGCCCCTTAAAACGCCAAAGGATAGAGGGACAGAGCACTTTTATATATCTCAAAAAACGCGTAATACAAGATTCTAGCCTTCCCGAGCCGAGCACTGAGCTCACCAAGCCGACTGTACATAAGGGACATGAAACAACTTGATCATTTTTTATTCATCTTTTAGGCCTCGATTTCGGACTGCTTCCACTTGGCGCCACCGCCGACCAGTCGGCCGCCCTCCTTTCGCTTGACACGGCAGCTCATACCAACGTTTTCGTCCCAGATGAATCGCCAGATGGCATAAGTCCAGCTCTGGTGGTGAGGCAGAGGCTCATAAAACTCCTTGGCAATCTCATATAGAGAATGGAGACGTGTCCAGGGAATGGCGGGGAAGTCGTGGTGCTCATTGTGATATCCGACGTTGTAGGCAAGGAAGTTGAGAGGACCATAGTATGAAAAGGTCTCGGGAAGAGGAATCTTATTGTCAGGATTGCGTTGAGTGGGGGTAATGGTCTCGTACACGTAGTGCTCGGCGATGAAATGACCAGCCAAGGGGTGCAGGCTGCCAGCGAGGAAGGAGGAGAGCAGCAGGTAGAGTAGGGCGTTGTAAGAAGTGAAGTGAACCAGAACAACATCAAACGCGGCCTGAACAAGAATGTTGAAGAAGTGAATCTTGGTCAAATCCACACGATATACCGTCATGGGGCGGATGGCATAAAAGAAGATTTGGAAGGTGCAGAAGAATGCCTTGCCGAGGATGGAGTTGAGCACAAAGGCCTCCAGGGCGGTGGGCAGATCAGTATCAAGGCCATCCACACCGAGAGACTTGTGGTGAGTCAGGTGGTATGGCTATAAAGGAGACCAGACTAGTTAGTATACAATTTCCCAATCCCTTGTGGAGATTCGGTTTTACATACTCTGAAAGAAGCACTGTAAGGAATGCCAATGGGCAGGTTGGCAACGATGGCGATCAAACGATTGGCCAGAGGGCTCTTGAAGGCAAGATTGTGAGAGATCTCGTGGATCGCCAGAAACAGGTTCTGGTTCGCAGTAGCGCCAAAGATGTATGCGATGATCCAGAACTTGAAGGACCAGAAGGGCGTTGATGACAAGTAATAGGCGAGAGCAACTTGCAGACCAACAACACCGGCAACAACATATTTAGTCATGGGTTCGGGGCCGCATAGCTTGAGGACCTGGATCCAATCCCGTTAGCTTGTTTGAACACAGTATTGAAGTCGAGATGGACAAGACAAGGGAGACAGGCGGGGTTACCTCGGGGTGGGCTTTGATGATGGCGAGACGCCTCGTTCGGTGCGGTTCCTCAGTGTAGGTCCAGAGGAAGTCGAGCTTGTCTTGTTGAGCCGCAGGCGAAGCATTGGCTGGAGGAGGAGTGACCTCCTTGGTGGCCGTTGAGGCCGCAGACCGTGCCATGGGGGCAAGTTGTTTTGGATAACAGGGGAATGGCTAGTATCGGAGCAGAGCAGTGCAAGAAGAATAGCGATAGCTGGCAATAGCACAATGGCAATAGCAGCAGCAAAAAGAGGGTGGCGCTGAAACAAACAATTCCTGCGTCGGCGACTGTGTCACCACTGCCAAGATTCAAGTCGAGAAGTTGAGTTGCAAGGTTAGAAACAGTTGGTCGCAGCACTGGCGTGTTTGATCTGCCAAGTGGGCTGTTTCGTAGCAAAGGCGGTGGGTGTCCTCTTGCTAGGCAAGGTACGCAAGCATCTGCTGTGGTGGCGGGCAGCTTTTGGACCCAAAGAAAAAAAAATTATTGGGGGACAGGACAGGTACGGGGTTTACAGGTACAGCCACGCACTGAACGGCCTATAATTGCGGGGAGGCTCTCTCCATCGCTGCGCTGTGAAAAAGCTTGTCTAGCCGAGAGAGGAAGTACCGGGGGGCTGAGGCGCCAATCAGAGAGCTGGATCGAGCAGGTGGTGAGGGTGGACACGGACACGCTTCGGAGCCGAGAGTTGGGGGGTGGTCTGATTTGGAGACTTGAGGGCAAAGAGCAACACAAGCAGCGCGAGGAGCGTAAAATAAAAGGAGTAATAAAAATTGTATGTATACTGTAAATGGTGTAAATAAAATAATAAACCAGAGCCGGTGGGTGAGTTCGGTGAATGGGGCTCTGGCCAAAGCTGAGCAGCTATACATTGTCAAGTTCACGATACTGGCACATGGAGCCGAGCTTCAGCCCACTTTGGCGGATGCACTACTCTGTAAATAGCATCTCGCGGGTACGTAACACCATTACCCGGGAGCTGAATGGTTTTTGACCGTCGAAAGATGAATTTCAGCCAAGAATGTTGCTAGCTGGCTGTTGAAGTTGCATGCGGTCGGTGTATTGTTCTAGAATCTCACTTGTATAGTATAGAATCAGTAAACCTTCATACATGGGGCTCGCTAGGGCTAAATGTGGATATGCTTTTATGTCGTTAATAGACTGCCTTTGACCAAAGTTTAAATACTTGTGAGTTATGTATCAACATCATACACTCGTCATAAGTTTGCAATTATAGCTACGAATACAATCACGACTGCAACTGGTTGGCATCTACGTCCTCTACGCTGCAATGCTACAAAATTTAGCTACTAATACTTGCGCAAAAATCAACTAGGAGTTAGGATGTTAGCTCTCACACAAAGTGTGAGGTGAAAAAGATGAGAACCGCCATGCATTTCTGCAGGCTTTTGCATCGTTCTCTCCGAAAAACAATTTCGCGAGAGACGTAGTGAATATTTCGACTCTTCGGCCTTTGTACCCAGTACTGCGGCTCATCTATGTGCACCCCTTTGGCCGCTGTCCATCCATCTTCCAGAAAAAAACAAAATGCAATATGTATAAGGACAATATGTTTATACGCTTCACAATGTCGTCTCGTTGGCCCAAACTTTGGCTTATGTACCTCCCCCCTTTCTCTTCTCGTGGTATCAATTTCTTCCGCTCTCCCTCTCTCTCGTACAATTCATTACTTCATAGCCCGTTGCTCGCGCAAGAAAACACGCCGCCCACTGATCCAGAGGCATATGCATCGATAATGCTCTGAACGCTAGCGTATGTGCCCGCAGAGAGGAAGAATACTCCCATCGCAATGATGAAGTAGTTCACGCCCGTTGAAAAGGCTGCGACGATGGGGTTACGCTTTCGACCGGCCTTTTCGTCTACGTTTCGCATACGCAGATAGGCAACGCCCCAGAAGATGAAGCCGAACCAGCTATCGAAAAGGGATGACATGACAGCCAAGACTGTGAGGGCACTTTGTTAGCATGGTATTGATGGATAGCAGTCATGCTGGGTTAGAAGAACTCACGAGAATTGAAAAAGGGAATGACTTGGGAGATGATGAACGCAAAGATCCAAGTAACGAGCAGGATGCCGAACCAGCTAGCCCAACCAATAACAGTGTGGCTATGCATGTGCACCGAGTTGCGAAAGGTTCGGAAGAAGACAAAGCGAGCCGTGACTGAAGCATACAGACATCCAAGGAAAATCAGTGTCGGAATCATGAAGGAGAATGCGGCCTTCTTGTAAACGTCATCCAAAGATCCGAAAGCGGGAGCCGTAACATATTGGTTGCCAGTGTAGGCGTAGATGACTGCGCCAACAATGGAGAAGACGAAGATTTCGGCAATGGTGCAAGCCCAGAGAGACTTGGGGAATTCCCTGCGAGTGACTTATTAGTATACTCCCTGAAAAGAAGCACATGGCTTTGGAGCTGCTCACCTGGGGTCTCGCATCTCGGCGATGAAACTGGGGAGGGTAATCTGGCCGATAAAAGTATAGCTGATATTGAGAAAGGCACCCATGGCATTGACGAAAGATGTTCCCTTGACTGGGATAGCGGTGACGATTGGCGATCCCAGTGCCGCAGAGAAACCTGCAGGCTCCTTTTGGATGCCCGCGAAAATGGTTGCCAGTAGCACAGAGATGAAGGTGAAGAAGGCAGACGCTGTGCCAAGCTTGGACATCATGCTAAACGTACGGGGTAGCGATGCGACCAAGCAGATGACGGTGACAATGACGCTGAAGACGACGGTGCGGCACCCGTCGACATGATCGCTCGCCGTCATGGTGTTGAGGTACTTTGCGCCAACCAGAACATGCAGGCCCTGGATAAAGGTATTGTTCAAGACAAACATGATGGCGGTTCCCCACCACGCCCATTCCTTGCCCCAGAAGAGCATCTGGCCAATGTCGCACACGTCGCGCACCTCTGGATGCCGCAGACAAAACTCCCACAGGATGAGGCTTGTATATAGCACAACGGCGGCAACGAATACGGTCAAGATCAGGCCAGGCACAAGGCCCAAGACGCTGTAGGACCAAGGGAAACTCATGATGGCCAGACAGATGTACTCGCTGAAGAGCAACGCGGCAGTCTTTTGCCATGAGCAGGTTCTGTATTGGATCGAGGTGCCATCTTCTGACGCGAGCTGCCGGTTGAGGATTGCTTCGCTCGTCTCTTCGCCCTCGGAGAGGTCGTTCTTGAGATATGCGGGCAGCGGCGCTATGCGAGGCCCGACCCAGACTCCAGCGCCGCCAAAGAGAGAGGCAAAGCGCGAGAAGCCACTGGAGTGAGACACAGTGGCCTCGAGGTCATCTGATTCTGTCTTGAATTTTTCAGACATGACTGCGACAGGAGAACAATGGAAAGGGGGAAAAGAAGAAAAGGAAGTGAATAGAGATGCTATATACTAGCAAGGTCAATCTGTATTAAAACCTTGACGGAGACTCCAGGGAACAAAATAGGAACATCAAGCCAAACTCTACTATACCACAGATGCACGGGATAGAATATGAAGCTGTAATGGAAATGCTATGATGAAGAGTAAGAGGACGAAGACGATGCAGGTGAGGAGAGGAAGATGGAGCGTCGGTGCAGCGAGGGCCCGACAATATGTAAAAACGGCGATCCTTCCCTCGCAGTAGCAGGTTCTTGGTGCCGCTTCTGGTCCAATAAGACGGCCTCGCAGGCAAGGTTTGCAGCCAGAAGTGCCCTCTTAGCGGCAGACCAGAGCAGGGATTTCGCGAGCACGTCAACCGTGGCGGTCATGTCTGGAGCGTCCAGGAGCGAGAGAGCGCGCCCCCATGCTCTCTTCCCACCCAGGCAGCGCTGGATTGTTGCTCACCGAACGATGACGTTATTCGATCTAGCGGGCCCCGGGCTGGGACAGCCTTTGAGCCTCTAACCCGCATCACGACGAATCCTGTGGAGTCGCATCATTTTTTAGCCCAAATCTGCGCGGAGCGTTTGAGCCTTGTGGTCTTGGCTTGGCCACCACCCCCGAAAAAACGCTCCGCTGCGAGTCGCATAATTTGCCGACTGATCCGCTTTTGCGCCGCGCAGGATTGGAACGGGAAAAGTGGACGCTGGCAAGGAAGAGACGGGCTTGACAGGGAGAGACAAGATCCTTCGCAAACGGCCGTGGTCGAGGCGCATTCCAGTTGTTGGAGAATCGCTCTGGTTGCGTGCTCGGAAGGGCTTGACTAGGGACGAGAAACAGGGGCGAAAAGGAAGACGAGGGCAGAGCCTGATTGGATGAGGCGGCGGGTCTAGCTTGCCTGTGGCTTGTTCTATGAACTCTCCAGTGCCTGTGCCTTTTTGTCTGCCGCCGCAGCCAACAGATCTGATCTCAGCTGCGCACGGATAAATAGCTCGTGGCTAGTGCCTGAGATGGAGGCTTTTTGCCTTGCCGCCACGGTGTGTCGTAACAGACCGAGGGCCGGTTGGTAACGCATTGTCGCCATTGGCTCGCTGGGAGTCAGTCGAGGCGACGGTAGGACGAAAAAAAGTCGTAAATGGCGAGTTTAGTCGCATGCTTTGTCTTGCATAGGGAAGAAGCCACTAGGTTGATACCATGTCTAGGCGGGAGTTTAGGACCGATCCACCGCGTAGGCGATGAATGATAGCGAATTGGACTCTTCTAGCCTCCAATAGACGCGTGATGTTTGTCGGTAGAGGCCAAGAGGAAGAGGTTAGCATGGCCCAAGTCCGAGATAGATTGAGAGGTTGCTGCACACGCCATCGCTCAAGCGCATCGCGCAATCCGCGAAGCCGGGGCTTTAGCGGGCTGGAGATGGCCAGATTGGGCAATTCTAGTGGTGTTTTAAGCTTATTTCAGTACGTACCCTCTAGGCACCACCGTTTTCACGTGCTTACACATACAACGTGAGATATCGGGATATCAGACTGGTCGAGTCAAAGGGATTGCAATTGCATTGTTTGCTTCGGATGTCGGAGCGATGCTTTTTCGAGACACAGGAGAGGGAAGCATTATTCATTCCGAATGTTTGCGCCATAGTGTCAGAGTGCACGGATTTACACGGGCCGGATAGAGCGGCAGTGTCAGTGAGTGCTGGCAACTGCCAACCTGACTCTCTACGCCTTAACACCACCCACCTTTGATATCGCCAAATGTGGCTTCACGTTTTTACAGAATCTTCTAGCTTTTCATTTCTTTTTCTTTTCTTTTCGCCATTCTACCCAACCCGAGAGCAAAAAAAATCAAGAGAGTCAAGAAGCGGCGGGCAAGAAACAGGAGATACAAAAAAGAAAATTCGCACAACCGGCAAAAGGGTTCGGTGCTGGCCTCCTTTCGGTTGCCAGCACCTACGTCCCTGCCGAATTGTTGTCGTCGAGAGTCGAACTGAATTGTTGATTGTCGTTCCCAATCGATCCCCAGAGGAGGCAGTTTGACCAGACCGTTGCACCACGGCGCCCCTGCCTCCCCGGCTGAGAGAGGCAAAAACATAGACTATAAAGCTAATTGTGCTGTTTTGCTGTCAGTCGTCAGTTGCCAGCTGCTAGATGACAGCTGTTTGTTGGCGATCCTCCAGCTGCGAGAAGAGAGGACTGCCAGAAGGCGTCAGGCAGCTGTATAGAGTGTCAAGGGCCGGCCCCCTTATATGGCGTGTATTCGTGCCGACGACCCGTAGGATTGAGAAGATGTAGCCCCGAGGAGCGCCGAAGTAGCTCAGAGTAGGCCTGTAGCTCCACCACACAAATTATGGAATCCATTTTGGGGATATATCCGTAGTCCAGTTGTCCAGCTTCGGAGGACGTAGGCACAGAGTAAGCAGATGTGGACCACACAATGCACAATAGCTCCCTGAAGGTGGTACTAGCAATCCAAGCAGCTGTCTCGGTTTGGCGGCTATGCCCTGCCTGGCTGGCTGTCATGAAAAGGGGGGGTCATCACTGCACTGGCAATCCTCCTCGCCAGTGTCAAGAGGAAGTGGACAAGTGCCGGGTCAAAAAGGCGCCTGGTGAGCAAAGAGAGAGCAAATAGTCGAAGTAAACATGTCTCCAGGTGTTGGATACGCCTCATGCGTTCCTTTGCCAGAATATAGGCAAATGCAAATGAATTCATGCAAAAGAGGAGAAGAAAAAAAAAAATACAAGTCTACAATCAAGGTGGGTGCCGTGTTGGAATTTGGTGTCGCCATAGATGGCGCCGGAGGGCAAGCTACTCCCAAAGTGGAAACGGGTCTGGCCGCACCAATAAATGGCTGTGGATACATGTATTGATTGCAGCTTTACGGATTGCGAAATTGGAGCTATAATTATCTATTAGACGGAGTTTGTCTAGTTTGGTCAAAGTCATCTAGGTCGATCCGCTTGAAATGCGGTGTCGAGAATGGTACTTGATTTCTGGCAGCCGAGGCTCCAGGAGTGATGCTATTAGCAGACTTCATGAATCCTTTACCCACGACTCAGCCATTGTCCAGAGCCTCCGAGCAGTTGCTGCCTCTTGCGCATATTTTGGTACCTCTTTGATCTGACAGTCGTCAATATAGGCTCCCGGGTGACCTACGAGGCTGTTAGTCGTCTTCTGTTGAGCTGACATGCAGAAATAACACACCTTCTAGACTTGGATCTAAAGCAGCGACAAGAAAGCTTGCAACTCCTTGGCTTGCCGTCTTATACGTCATGTTGGGATTCCTAAACTCGCTTGGGAGATGTCTTTGGAGTTCAGTCAGGACAACTAATCAGCCAACATTAGCATTATTACCCAAGGCAAATATACAAGTTCAACCCACCTCCCGGAGCGGCGCTGACGGCTGTAATCTTTTCTCCAGCGTAGCCCTCATTCAGGCCCTTGGCCAAAAGCATCAGTGCTGTGCTGCTTTGAGAATAGGCCAAGAAGGGGACATATCCAGTGCCAGCATCTTTAACCCAGCCCATTCCAAACTTTTCTGCGTTGTCAACATCTACTTGCTCTTCTAGCGGAAGGTCTTTTCCTCCGTCAAAGTTATAGTCACTAAAGCGAAACGGTTGTACGTAGAATCCACCGCTCACAATATTGACAACCCGCGCTTTTGGCCCCGCCGCCTTTAGCTGTGGAGACAGGAGAGTTGTGAGTAGGAAATGACCAAGGAAGTTCGTAGCCAAGTGAGCCTCGACTCCATATTTTGTGACCTCCCTCTCTGGGATAGCCATAACTCCTGCGTTATTGATCATAATGTCGATAACCGGTGTTAGCTTTTGGATGTTGGCTGCTGCTTGACGAATGCTTTCCAAGTCGGACAGGTCTACTTGGACGACATGAATTTGGGCCTCAATCTTTGCATGTTCGGAACGAATAGCATCAGCCACGGCAGAGGCTTTTGAGGCTGTCCGAGCCGTGAATATCAAGCTTGCCGGGCTGTACTTGGCGAGAGCCTGAGCAGTAGCGGCTCCAAGACCATTGGGGCTCACTCCAGTAATGAGAACTTGCATGAGCATGTTAGCATAGGTCTTTTTTTACCAGAGAATAAATAAATGTGTCTCTAACTCGTCTTTCCAGTAATCTGGTCGCGAAAAGAAGATGCTACTTCTTCGGCAGTTGTCTCTGCCCCAAAGTTGTTAATCGAGGTCATGGTGCTCTACACTGTGCACAAGTCCAATTGTATAGTGAGTCTTTGGTATCTATTAAATGTTCTGATGAGCCCTATTTATACCCCCTTCGACACAACATAATCCCCTATGGGCCTTATATATCACCGGAAAATCGTTGCTATCTCCGCCTAGAAAGTCAATCTTGCATGACCCCTTTAGGAAAAGCCAGATCGGAATCGTGGCTTGCGCACCACGGAGTTAATGCACGATCGATTGCTTGCGCTAGTTATCCCCACATGGCGAGAATTTTGTAAGCCTCGATGCATCGTGTGGCCATCATGTGTGCTTCGTTGACTCGTTTTCTACGCCCTATAGTAGACGAGGCTTTGCGGAATTGGCTAATTTATCACCGATTATAAGATCTGATAGCAGGGTAAAAGCTTTGGCAACTTGTGGTTAAGAAGAATGAAATGTCACCTATCATTCTAGTTTGGATGTATAATCATTTTTAGTTCATGGATCCCCCCGAAATTATACCCTTTTTACCATAAAAATTGCGAAAATCTATAAATGGGGTATTCAAAGGTTAGCTCATTCAACAATTGGTAGAGCTATGGAAGGCCATCCTACTTAAGCGCCTCTTCAACCCATTGCCATAATACGTGGTTGGCAAGGAAATCTGGATTTAGCCCCGACATCAGCACTGGCTTTCTTGCTATAGCAATGGCATCGGAATATGCACGTCTGGCGGAAGATATAGCCATTCGATCCTGTTCCTGTACTTCCTCTATGGTCATGTCGTCGTCCTACAGCTCGACGGGTAGCTTCTTATTCTCATCCGTTTTGGCTGGTTCATGAAACAAGTATAAAATTCCCGCTTCCTCAACGCTCGGTTCATGTATTAGCTCAAACAATCGTCGAAAGTATTCATAATCATTTCTTGAAAGTAGCCGAACCAGTCGAGAGAAGGGCCACATGCTATCCGATATCTGCCAGAGATGTATGCGGGAAAGCTCAGGACCAATTGTCGTAAATCGTTGACCAAAACCAGGCCGAAAAGCAGTAGTGAGAGAATCCGAAGGCGATCTGGCTAAGTCATGAGCAGCTCAGAGATGGGGCCTGTTACGCCGAACTCCAGTCAATGATGCATGTGATGTTGAGGTCATCGTGAAGGTCTGGGCGAGAAAGGGTGAAGCTACTCTCAAGCCCTGGGGAGAGGTGGAGGATCATCTCAAGCAAGAACTGCCCGGCAAGACTGTAGAGAATTCTATTCTTGCTGTAGTCGATCTTTTGGCCAATAGACACAAATTCCTTCCAGCGTTGTGCTACTATCCTGTGACTGTCTACAGTCTTATAATGCAGGTCATCAGGAACTGGAGCATAAAAGGTGTGTGGCGTAAGAGGAAGCTTTCGAGAATGGGATGTGAATGCTGATTTGAGAGAGACCAATAATCTCGCTCTTGATGAAAAGTACCTCGGTTTAGGTCAAGCGAGTCTATCTATTGCCAGGTAAGCGATGGCGAAAGGCATTCGTCAATATCGTAACCGCCGTCTCCATTTTTAAGTAGGAAACCAATCGTATCAAAGTAATGGTCAGATAATTTCGTCATGACGGAACCAAGCTAGCCCATGACTTTTTCTTGAACTTTGTCAGAAATGGGCAACATTGGGCGAGGATGCCGACGGCCGGTGAAACGATCTGGACATTGAGACCAATCGTACGATCCCAAAGAATGGCCTGTAGCTTTTCTCTGAAGAATATATGGCACGCCGATGCTGCTCTCGCTGGTTCCACTAAGACGATTGCCAATACTTGGTTCCACCAGGGATGACATTCACGGTAATTGCTTGTACGAGTAGACCTCAGAAACCGGGATCGAAGTGTGAACTTTAGGTACATTAGTGTAGACGCTTCGCTCTCAACTATCTTGGAAGAGGTCTCAACTGAGTAGAAATGATTGCGACCAGCCATTGGGGATCGAAACACCCGCTCAATGCCATCGTCAAAAGTGACGAAAATGGCCCGATTTACATGTAGGCTGCCGCACTTGGACATCTTGGCCACATCGCAAGTGCTTTGTCGGCTGCGAAGTTGCTCCGATAGAGAAAGAAGTGCCTTGAGGTTGAAATTAGAGAAATAAAAAATTCTATCTTTCATAGTTGTTGGAGTCCCCAGATTATTTGGTGTAAGATGCAAGTGTAGGTGTTGAGTCATACAATATAGACCATTAAGTAACAGACACACGTGCAAGCATAAGTGCAATGGTCTATCTCATTTAAGGAGAAAATAGATTACTGATAATACAGACCCATTCCCCTCAACTATAGGCGCTGAAATGATGGGGCTAAGCCATGCTAATCCCGACCTATCAACACTAAGCGATGTAGACGAGCTAGACGACGGGAACCCGCTCTTCCATGCCTTGAAGGGTCAGTAAAAGCTGCTAGTTGTTTGTACAGTCATATCTATCTTGATTGAAAGTTTCGGTGCTTATAAACTTGCATGCTCCCACATGATTCCGTCATAATCGTTATTGGTGTCGTTGAAGCCTCCTCATGCGCAGAGTTGATTGTACCTATTTCCGACTAACGTTCGATCTACCTTTCCGTAAACCACGATTCCAAATCCCTGTGGAGATTTTTATAATCCAGGTAATTATGGTATGTGGTATAGAGGTATTTTACTTGTCAAATGCGCCCTATCTATATCTTGATCGCTAATCTGAAGATGGCAGCAGGAGATGCTTATGAATGACAAGTCGTCCTAAGATGGCCTTTCAAGGGGCAATGAGTTTCATAAGATCAACAACATTGAATGATTTCAGAACCATCAAATACCTCACCTATTGATCCTCCAATTATAGCACTGTCTACAAGACAGACTTCAAACTAGCCCTAAGTCGAATTAGCATGGCAACAGCGAAGAAACTCGTGACTATCGTTGGCGCAACTGGCGCTCAGGGGGGCTCTGTTGTCGACTACTTGCTCAAAAGCAAGTCTCAGGAGTACACTATCCGTGCAGTAACTCGATCTCCCAGTAGCGCAGCGGCAAAAGCGCTTGCTGCCCGCGGGATTGAAATCGTCCAGGCCGAGTTGACCGACGCCGCAGCTCTTTCGGGGGATCATACGCCGTTTTCGCGACCACCAACTTCTGGGGCCTATTTTCAGATGCACAGAAAGAATTAGCCTCGGAGAAAGATGCCACCCTGGCTGCTAATAAGGCTGCAGCCTTAGAAACTGACATGGGCATCAATATGGCGAACGCGGCCTCGGCTACGGATACCTTGCAGCACTACTTTTGGTCAACCCTCACTGATGCTTACACACTTAGTGGTGGCAAAAGCCAGCCTCCGCATTACGAGTCAAAGGCCAAGGTTACTCGATATATCAAATCCAAGCCAGAGCTGCTCGCAAAGACGACATTTGTTTGGTGTGCCTTCTACGCAACCAACTTTGCCTGGGATTTCCTCAAGCCCGTTTATTTCCCTGCCATTGGCCAGTACATTCAGATGCAAGCCACCTCATCCGATCAGCCTATTGCATGCATTGGAAACACTCGCTCTAATTTCGGCGCCTTTGTGGAAGCGGCACTCGCCCAGCCAGAAAAGACTCGTGTTGGTCAGACCGTATTCGCCTTTGTGGAGAGGTCGACTCTAGGGGGGCTGCTAAAGATTTGGGCGGAGGCGCATGGTGTCAAGGCTACATATGTCCGAATACCCCGGGATACCTTTTTCGCTGCATGGTCGGCGAAGGCTCAGGAGTATACGCTTGGCATGGAGTTCTGGCAACTAGTTAAGGAGAAAGAGTGGACTGGCGAAGATAGTTACTTGACCTATACCGATCTTGGGTTAGATATTACTCTATTTAAGAGTGTTAAAGAGTCATTTGCAGAGCTTGAGCTCTAAGCTCAATATGGGTAGTAGTAATGAAATAGTGGTTTCGAGGTGATCCAGCCACCTTATTCTTCTCATCAGCTTGAAATGTGAGCAGGGAATGTTGATGCTTGATTAGGCCCTAGGTTCAGTACAAGAACTTGAACGTCAACCAAATAATCAACCAACCAACAACCAATCAACAGCCAATCAACAACCAATCAACAAATTAACCTCGCTGGTGGACACATGCATTCTCAACTGCCGTTCCATATCCACAAATGTCGTTGAAGGGCGTCGGCTTCACTGCTGGATCAGGGGAAAACCCAGAATCTCGGTTATCGGATCTCGAATCACATATAGCTAATGCTTAATCTAAGATCCATATTTATTCTTAATCCAACTACCTACAATGTTTGCATCCATAGCCAGTTGAAAGGAGATGCTCAACTCCATAGCTGGCTGAAAGAAAGAAAAGAGTTGAAAGTTGTAACAAGGAGGAAATTCTTCATCAGCGCAGTTGATAGTTGGCAATAGTAAGCACTCAAAAATTCGCCTGCCTTTGCCCGGTTTTAGTTCATGCTTCTAGCTTCTGCTCTCAACTTCAGTTTTGGGACAAGATCCTCTTAGCACCAGATGCAGAGCACAGTCTGTTTTCGTCCAGGTGCATTAATTCACCGTCGCTTACCGGGTTTTGACTCTCAGTGCGGTTTAGTCTCCGCCAGCCGTATCTTCTGGCAGCTCCTTTTAGTTATTAGTAATGACTATATATATAGTTTCGCAGTGTCCGAACCGCGGCTAATTTTGGGGCAAATTGGCCCTGGAAGCTTCGCGTTAAAGCTGACCGAGTTGTGCCGGGGTTGACGATACGTTGTCTTCAACTAATCAAGCATGCCCTTTCCCAATCCGAGAATCTGCACTTATTCCCTCGCTGCTAAGAATCAGCGATAGGTGCGAAATATGTGGCCGGAGGAAGAGGCGACCTCGGCCCATGGATTATACGAGGACTAGCTGGCTAGCGCCTGGCTGATAGTCGATTTGTAAGATAGTCCTTAGTAGGGTCGCTAGCCGTTGCCTGTCCTAGCGGAAGTGTCGCCAACACCCTCTGTAAGCGTCTAATGGCTCGATGGCGACTCATGCCCTGATATTTGGAATAGGCTCGTTGCCTGTTGCGGGAAACCGCATGGAGTTGCGCGGCTATAAACCCTTAATGTCATGGCTGAGAAATAGCCAAGTGGACCCGGCCGGACTTTCGAGCGCAAGCAACAAAACGCCGCTTTCGCCTCCAACCACTCTGTTACACTGTAGCCGCGATATGGCATCGGCCCAGGCCTCAGGAGAGCAGCCACGACGCCGTGGACGCCGGCCAGCTGCAGCCTCACAAGTGAAGCCTGAGCCTAATGATGAGAGCTTGGAGGTTTGTCCTATGGATGATGGCTTCGATTACGCAGGGTCTCTTACTGACGCTTCGGCTGGGATAGAAACGGCGGCAGCGGAACCGCAAAGCACAGCGGCTATTTCGTCTACGGCGGCAAGCTGCTCATGCAAACTATGAGAAGAACATGGTCCATATAGAGGGAGCCCTTGAGCAGATGGCTGGCACATTTCTCGATTTCACCAATGGCATACTCCAGTCACCGCTGATACGGCAGGATCCGGCCCTCATCTCCAAGCTTCAGTCTGCAACTAACAGCATATTACATTTATGCCAAGGAGGCAGTGGTCTGGAGGAGAACCTCGAAGACAGCCAGCAGAACAACGACATCAACCTTTCTAACAGAGAGCCTCTAACCAGCTCTCCCAGTGATGATGCCGACTTCCAACAGACGTATCATGAAAGCGAGGAGTCTTCTCAAACACTAGACAACATGTTGCTTGATTTTCATTCTTTCAACCAGCCGACACCTGCCCTTCAGCCTGCTTCTCAGCCTCCTCCTCAACCTGCTCACCAGCCTGGCAGTGCTGCATCGGCCGCTCGATTCAATCCGTTTTTCAAATCAAATTCGTCACCAATCAGGAATGTTTTTGGTAATGGCTTCATGAGTCTACCGCCCATAAACTTTGCAGACTGCGCTAGAAACGACTATATGCTGCATACATATCCGTCTGAAGAATCCTTCAGCATCATGATTACCAGAGCCTCGCTGCAGCACGCATATGATTCTATCCTGAGCGATACGTACGCGACTTCTGCAGCTGTCGACAGGATATTCGGGTTCACTCTCAAGTTTCGATCGCGCGAGGAGATCCTCATGGTATTGCGCTGGTATCTGAGACCTCAGACCTCGGAGATTTTCAGATTGGCTACGGCCGAGTTTGATGACTACTTGATAGCCCAGTACTATCACGGAATCGCCACAGCTCAGTATTCGGGTATCGACGGGGTCTTTAACGGAGGTGGTCTGGATACTTCGAACGGGAGAGCTCCCCCTCCATTGAACCAAAGCCGAATTTTAAACTCCTATCAGATTGAGCAGTGGCTATTAGCTTGTGGGATGAGGCATCTTGACTTTGATACAATTGAGCTAAAAGAAATCAAGCCAGTAGGCATACTGCTAAATAATCAACCCCCCGACACTCCAGAGGAATTATTGCAGCCCTTTGCATCATTTCAACAGCAGCAGCAACTGCAGCAACCGCAGCCACAGCAGCAACAGCAACAACATACGCCTCCGCAAAATATTCCCAGAATAGAGGTTCAGGCGCCGGAGGACATATATTCAAGAAACCTTTCCGGGAATATTCGCCTATCAAGATCACGATTAATACACGTTTTGAGAGGTATTTCCTTCTGCATTGACAAAGGGCCAGCTTATTGCGAAAGGGCCGTTCTGGAGTCGGTGGTCATAGCAATGAACGCCGATAGCTAGGTATGGTAGAACAGCCTAACGTTAACCTCCGAGTGGCTGCGGAGTTAACTGATGGTAAGCGTGCTTTAATATAGAAGCTTGTTTTGTCATGTCGCTGTGTCACCTTCGATAGGTTTGACTTGGCTAAGCTCGGCTGCCTAGCCTGGCTTATGTGGCAAATGCCCCCATAAGAACCGTGGTCAAGTTGTTCAGTAATCAAATGATACGACTTCCCCAGAGCAATTTTGGGGGCGCATCCCTTTGATTTTAAGGAGCCAGCAGCTCAGACACGGACCGATCCTTCAACAACTATTCGGAGGCGCTTAGTTAACAACACAATCTGAGCCCTACCGGACATTTCTTGCACGGTTCCTGATTTCGGGGAGCATTACCGACAATCTATCGTGATTGTGTCATATTCCTGAACGTTTGATTGGTTGTTGATTTTGGGAGTCGGAGCACTTAGCTAACACCCTCCGACATAATACCTGGGCCGCGTCCCCACAACCATGATGGCCAGCTAGGCTTGGGATGTTCTTCACAACTTCTTGGTTTCGAGCTTCCAAATCATCTATATGATTAGTTTTTTGGCTTTCAAATCATACACCTTTTTACGACAAAATGATTGATTTTCTATCGGATATGGCAAATGGCCATATCAAGACGGCGATGGCGTGTATGTCATATAAACGGCATTGAACCGCCTAATCTTTGAGTCGTCGACTGTCGGCCAGCACTTTCAAATCCAATCAAAAGACGAAAGAAGGAAAAGCAAGAGAGTGATGTGCATGATCTTGCTTCAAGATGGCTATTGACGAAGAGTTGAAAATCGATACTTCTCGACCACCGGAGCAGTCAACTCCAAACTCGGATGAAAGCACAACCACGATCGATGCCGAGCCAACAATTCCGACAGAGGTGGAGGGAGACTTGTCCAAGGAACAACAAGGAATACGCAAGCACTTAATCGCCTTGAGCATTGTGTTATGTCAACTTGTTGTGGTATGTGGCAGTTTTGGATTTCACACATAGAGTTCTCGTCTTAACTCTCTTAAAACTACATAGGCTCTTCCTTTTGGTTCCGGCCTTTTGATCTCATATACGATTCCTCAGGAGTTGGGATCTGATCCGAGCTTGGGCATATGGATTGCTGCTTCATACCCGTAGGAGTCACCTCCCTTACCTAAAGCTGACATGGTTATCTGATTCTTGGTGCACAAATAGGCTGACAGAGGCGACCTTTGTCCTTATGGGTGGCCGCGTTGGAGCTGTCCACGGCCATAAGAAAGTTTTACTCATCGGTGGTACAATCTACGTTTTGTTCAATCTGATCTCGGGGTTTATGCGAACCGTGCCGACCATTATCGTCATGCGAGCTCTTAGTGGCGTGGGAGCTGGCATAATCGTCCCGAATGCTATTGCTCTGCTTACAACATCGTTCCCGCCGGGCATTGGCCGCTTGATTTGGGTCGGATTGTTTGGAGCTATGGCTCCTGTAGGCGCTGGTGGAGGTTCCATATTTCCAGGCTTCTTTGGCCAGCTGCTGCCTTGGTGGTGGCTATTCTTCTTCTTGTGCGTGAGAGAGGCAAAATCCATAGAGTGATGGATGAGCTAAGCTAACAATGAATGATAATACAGTGCCATAGCCGGAACAGTCGTTTTCATTGCTGCCGCAATCCTTGTCCCGTCCGAAGAAGTTACAATGGATCCGAATGGAAAGGTTGATTACATTGGGTCGTATTTTGGCGTTGGTGGCCTCATTTTGTTCAACTGTGCCTGGACGTGAGTCTTTATACTTTTCTTCAATTTCAACTTTCCAACATTGCCTGCTAACGATGGTATAGAGAGGCCGCCATCAAGGGGTGGAAGGTCGATTATGTGTACATAATCCTCATTCTCTCTGTGCTGCACATAGCCCTCTTCTTATTATGGGAAGCAAAGTTTGCAAAGGAACCAATCTTGCCCCTTTCAGTTTGGTCTGCACCATCCTTTAAGCCCATGCTGCTCTCCGCTTTCTTCACCTTTATGAGCACGGGCATCCTCTTCTACTACGTAACACGATGGCACGTCGATATCCGCCACTTTTCCAACCTTCTTAACGCTGCGGGATTCGCTACTTTTACGATCACGGCAACACTTGCCTGTGGAATAAGCGCTCTTTGCGTGCGATATATGCCTGCGCAGCTTGTGATGGCGATAGGCACGGTATCTGCCCTTGTTTCGGGTATTCTGCTGGCGACAATGCCCGTACATCAAAATTATTGGCCCCAGGAATTCCCGGCACTGTTCATCCTGGGCTTTAGTCCTGATTTTATTTTTACAGCAGCGCAAATCATCACTAGTAACAGCGTCAAACGAAACCTTCAGGGGGTGGCTGGATCTTTGGTTGGTACGATTCAGCTATACGGCTTGGGCACTGGCCTGGGATTTGCTGGCACTATTGAGATTTATACTAATAAGCATGGTGCCGATCCTATCGGTGGAATCAGACACGCTTTGTGGTTTTCTGTTGCTCTGGCCGCTGCGGCAACACTGATGTGCGTCTTGATTCGGATTCCCAAGGATCAACGCGAGGGCTGGGACGAAGATGGAGTGGAAGCCCATGCCTAACCTACTTTGAAGCCTTTACCTACTGAAAAGCATGCTTATTCTCCATTAACCCAAGAGGCAAAACATTAATTGGTCATGATTAATTCTTTTAAAAGCATGAGCGAGATTCTGCGTATTTTTGTTCGATGTTGTTGCTTCTTGAACACATTAGAGACGTTTTTAGATACCATTTCTTGTCATCTTTCATATGCATAACTAGATATATGTCTAGTAGAAGAATCCCTTTAAGGATTTATGAGCGGTAAATAAAATTATATTTTTCTTGATGATAGATGATGTACACTGATCAATGTATTCTATGTTACCTCTACCTGGTAAGCTATAGCTAGCTGTCCACCGTCTCGCGGTGTTTGCCTTATAACTGGGCGCGCATACGTAATGAGCATACACAAATATAGCAATTAAACAAAAAATCGAGCCAAATATAAAGATCGTCTTCCTTGTAGGCCATTGACAACTAATAATGTCCTCTTATATCATTGATGGCAATGCACACCATCGGCCAAGTGGCTAGTGCCCTGTAGCTGCGGCGCGCCACAGTCGTCATTCGCCGAGCTGATCCCAAGCACAGCCGCATGTGACGTGAAACCGCCTACGGCATGGCATAACATGGCAGCCTTGCCCAACTTTCCATGCATTCATCATGCATATTTTTTTTTACCAAAATATCTTCCAGAAACTCTTCTACTCTTCATCCTCTGTGCCTCCACCCTTGCTATTTATTAAAGAACCCATACCTAGCTTCAAAGCGAGAGAGACAAGGCCCTCCTTTGCTCTGTGGCTACGACCCCTCACGTGCAGATAAGAGGTCTCTATACGCCGATAACGCTGGCCTTCCGAGTCTGGACACTTCACAAGCTTTGGTTTGTCATACGAGCTAAAAATTAAATTATTGGGGTAGCAGGTCGCAGCTGCATCTGGATCGTCTCCAGAACGTCCAAAAGACGAAGAGACTCACGGGAAGACGACGGAGAAGCAACTGGCATCAGGGAGACGAAAAGAACGAGCGCAGAAGAGAAGAAACGGGGGCCCTTGCGCTCTGCTCTACAGGCTACAGACCCGGCGACGCAGATGAGTAACCGCTGGTGACGGAGCGATTGCGGGCGACCTGTGCATCTGCCTCTCGGGGATTGTCATCTTCCCAGTCGCGGGGGACTCCGAGACGAGACGACACGCAATAAGAGATCGGTCTGCTAGCTCTTGGATCTGCACCTGGACTTTGGATTTTCAACCGACGATAATACCCGCGGCACGGCACGACCCCTGCCGCCCACAACCGCCCCGATGTGGTGGCCTTTCAGCATCTTCTTCAGCAGCATCTTCCTCTTCGCCATCGTCCTGTCCATCCCCGTCGCCTTCGATGTCGGCGGCCGAGACAGCGGGCTGGCCTACAGTCTAGGCCTGTCCATCTTCTACATCTTCTACTCGGCCATCCGCCTGGCCACGCCCGAGACGTCGCGCATCCGCTGGTCCATTGTGACCCTCCTGCGACTGGCGCAATGGTTCGTCATCCCGTCGCTGCTTATTTGGGCGCTGGGTAAGTTTGGCGTCGACGCCGAGGCGAGCTCGAGCTGGGTGGAGCGGAACCTCGGTGGCGTCTTCCAGTCCAAGAGCACGAGCTGGACCGAATGGATGTTTGGCAAGGAGGGCCTGGTAGAAACTATCATGCTGGGCTCGTGGGATAATGTGCTGAGGTACTCTGGACCCGTCTTTCAGCTGCTCGAGGGCTTCTGCACGCTTCTAGTTATCCAAGCGGCGGGCCAGATTACTCGATGGCTGGTCAACAGAGGGAGGAGCGATACCTGGGTGGTGAGTTTTATTCGCTGTTGAAATATGGTAATCATGGCTAATGTTTACTCTCTTTGCGCAGATTGTCTTGCTTGCATTTTCCGGCTCCATTATTGCCAGCGCCGTCTATTTCCTGTGGCGCGTTGCCCAGTTCCCTCAGATCAGCAACGTTGATGCCACTCTCATTGGCGTCACCATGACCACGGCTGTCTTCCTCTGCGCATACGGCATTGGCAGTGGCCGCGGCAGTCCCGTCGAATCGTCGCTTCTCTTTGCTTACGTCGTGCTCTGTGTCTATCAGATCTTTACCGACTACCTCCCGTCTGATGGCACCTATTCTACCGAGGACCAAGCTTCGTCACAGCCAGAAATCCCCCCGCTTCCGCCCATCATCATGGCCTCGTACTCTACCCTACTTCACATACTCAGTACCCTACCTGGCGCTCTACATTCTTCGCTCGCCCTATTATACGCCGCTTTCCAGACAATCACGCCGTCCGTCATCATCTCTCTTGCCTACCGTCTCTTTGTCTTCTACTGCGCCACCCGCATCATCCCATCAGTACGAGACCTAGGCGCCCGAGCCATGATGCATGAGCCTGATTTCGACGAATCAGAAACAGCGTCAATGTTCCTGAGCATCCTTAGCTACTTCTCACCAACAATATTGATATCGGTCTACACCAGCCTATTGTTACAACACTTTTCAACGAGCGAGGGGCCAGACGGCTGGACACTCAGGGGCGGCGACGTGGGCGGCAGCTCTTGGCGGTGGGTCAATGTAGGGTTGACCATGGTGCTGTATGGAATTGAGTTGTCTTTGAGCACAGACGATCAAGATCACTGGAAGGTAGATTGAATAACACAAGACAAAAGTGGAGATTAAGATAGGAGAAGGAATAGTGAGGGGTGAAGCCACCTTCACCAAAATATGGCATTCGCAACGGCTAGCCATTCTACAAATGAAAAGGAGGGGGATTCACAAAACTACATCGCCAAGGAAGGGGATATACCTACAGAGAGAGGCGGACTCCTGTTCCGTGTACGGGGAAGAAAATGCGGAGTTGTCTGCTCGGTGAACGAAATGAAATCTTCTGTCCTTGTCGTCTACAGTTAGTTAGCTATTAACTCATTACTATGAGGTAGCATATAGAGCGAGCAAGTCCTTTTATGAGCCTCTTGTTAGACAGTAGTATATGAATAAATTTTTATACAGTTGTAAAGAAGATTAATAGCAACAGCCAGTGTATAATATGAGAATGGCTGCGTTGCCGAGGCACTGAGAAGAGAGGCACTCGGCAAAATTGCCGAAATACTGAGATTAATTAAGCTGAGCTAAGCGGGATGTAGATCTAGTTGCCAAGTTGGGCATTATTTTGTGAGGAGGAAGTCAAATCGCTAACCAAAACCAGCCTAGAGTGGGTGCTTTTAGAGAGTTGACTCTGCGCTGTAGATCGCTCGTTATAGTATGGGACTTTACTATTAAACGCAACCAACTCCAGCAGTACACTCAACTTCCCCTCTCTCTTCATCCAGGATTTCTTTCTTTACATCTGCTACGGTATAGTGCATTACAATAAAATGACGACCGAAGAAAAAGACAAGAAGTACACCACAAAGGGCCTCCCGCCCCCTCCAGATGTCTCCCTTATCACAATGCCCATGGCCGGCCTCTTGGTCGACGTCTACGGTCTAGAAGAGCTTCCCGCACCATCAGCGCCGGTTACATGCCTGTGGCTCCTTCATCCTCGGACGCGAACGAGGGCTTCTATGAATGATATTGCCAAGCGGGCAATCCACTCCTGGAACCAGAAAGGACCAGCGAGAGGGCTTGTGGCTTTGGCCTTTGACATGCCCAATCATGGGACGAGAATGGTGAGCGCGAAAGCCAACCTGGCGTGGGATGAGGGCGAGGGCAATGAGAACCACGCCATCGACATGTTTGGCCTGGTGAAGGGTGGTATGAGGACCATGAGCGGATTGATGGACCAGGTGGGAAGCTATCTCGGGAGAGAGGTAGATGCCCATGTGTGTCTGGGGTGGAGTCTGGGAGGACATGCAGTATGGCAAGCTTGGTTTGGAGAGGAGAGGATAGATGCTGGTGTGGCTATTGTAGGATGTCCAGATCTCACAAGTGAGTTGTTTCCCCGGAAATGAGGCGCATGTCTTATCTCTTAAGTACCACTGGAGGTTTACGGTTGCTAACATGGTATAAAAAGATATGATGGCAAGTCGAGCTAAGCTATCCAAGCTGGACTGTGGCGAGACCGGCTTCCTGGGGAGCAAATACTTCCCCGCTGATTCCGTCGCCACGGCTGGCCGGTTCGATCCCAAGGGCATTCTCTTCGGAACCAATGCCATTCCTTCTCTACCGCTCTCATCAGCTGAACAGGACCGTCTTCGCGGCATCTTGGACAGCCGTATCCGGGGCAAGAGGCTGCTTTTGTGCTCGGGAGGTGCTGATGAGCTGGTGCCGTATTCCAAGGGCGAGCCTTTTATTCGGCTGCTGAAGGATGCGGCGGGTGGGTGGTATGCTGATGGGGGCGTTGAGGTTGATGACAGGGTTTATGAGGGCGTTGGACATAGATTTGCGGCGGATATGGTGAATGATGCGGTTGCGTTTTTGATGAGGGTTGTGGCGGAGGGGCCAAGGCAAAAGAAGAGGGACGTTGAGGGTAGAGCGAGGATGTAAACTGATAGAAGCATATGCAGTGGCCTTTCAAAGTTTATAATTGCTAGAGTTGTCTAAAGTCTAGAAAGATGCTCGAAAAACTACATGCAGCGAAAAGGATTTCATTCAGCTTTTATAGCCTCGTGAGAAACATATATCCAAAGGATGGGTTGTAGATTGGCTTATGTAAATATAGAGCCGGTCTCTAATGTGATTCCAATGCTTCCATTTACGTAACTCTGCCAACTTTAGATATAAAATGCCGTCTATAGAAGAATGAGCAGTCACGCCTCATTCATGAAATCAAGACCGTTACCACGGCCGAGGCGCATCATCCACCAACGACTCCATCTCGCCTTTCCCTTCCGTAACCAAACCCCCTTTACCAGAGCCATCTACCTTCTCTTCAAAATCCCCTTGCCATACCGCCCAAGGATTTCTCTTCGCCCTCTTCCCAGCCAACTTTTCTCCTCTGCCATGAGGATCAGCCGTCCATTCATCCACCGCCTGTCCTACGCCCTTCATCGCAGCTTCATTGTCGCCACTAATCATACCAGGTGGGTCGATGCCCAGAAACTGTGTTCTTTCAAGTGGAAATCCAATTGCGACGCAGTGGCCGTCTATAAAACGAGGCTTCTTGAAATTATGAGATACGATGGTTAAAGAGAGGGGCCAAGTGTGGAAGCGTGTGTAGAATAGAGTGAGGCTGAAGAGAACATTATGGTATGAGTCCAATGCACGGTCTTCAATGAGAATTCTTGAAGAGATGACTTTGGAAACTGCGTCTGGCGTTGAGTTACGCTTGTTGATGAAGCTGTGGCCGAATAAGTTGTGCGCTGCGGCGAGGTTGCTGTAGCTTTGGGCTTCACTTAGAGTCGTCTCTTTGCGGGTCGGGCCGCTGCATTGGAGGGAAGAATGTCAGCATCGCCGTGCATATCAATTGATAAAGCATGCAATGTATTAAACAAACGGCGAGATCTTTATTCTTGATTTTCTCTGCATTGCTTACCCTGAAAAAGCGAGCACGCTGTCATCGTAGCTCTCAGCGAGAAGCTTGACTCCTAGTTTGATGTGCTCGATAAAAGTGTTGGTCTCACCGCGTTGAAAATCAGCAATGAGCCACTCGTCTTCGTTAGCACCCTTGGAGGGGCCGCCGTCCCAGATGCCGTGGCAGCACACAACTATAAGAGACGTGGGGATCGCCATCGTATTGGGAGCTGATGCGTTAGAAAAGGGCGTTGGTGCTGCTGAACCAAGTCTCCATTCTGGATCTTACAAGCGAGGGGCTAGTGTCGAGTAAACGGCTCCATCTACTCAGTCACATCCTACTATAGTTTCTATACAATCAGGGAAAATTATCCGACACGACTCCTGCAATTTTATGGTTCGCTGTACTTATTTTCACCATCATCATTAATGCGTACTGCTTGTGCCGAAATGTTTTATTCAATGTTGAATTTCGAGGTTATTACTACATGTCGCACTGCAAAGCAGACGACCATAGGGGCAATGAGCCAAATAATATACATAGGACCGCATATACCTACACGCCCAGCGTTTCCTTCTTTTTTCCAAGTTACTACTTCTCTATCAAGGTTTGTCGGCTTCAGAGCTGACACGGCCCTTCGTCAGCTTATCAACAAGGTCATGCGCCTCTGTCGCAGCCTTCTCCTTCTCATTGTCGTTATGACGACTTTTTCTTTTGCCGAATCGTGAACTTCGCGCCTCCACTTTACTTTCTTCTTCAGTTGTTATTTGGTCAGATCGGGAATCTAGCCTGCTCTCTGAAGAAGGAGTGGCATCTTCGTGTCGTTTGCCCGCCGTCGTGTTCGCCTCTTCATCATCTGGGAAGGGGAAGTTTTGAACCTTGGGCTTCGCGGGTCGTCCAAACACCTCTTCGTGGCTCATAAATTTTTTCTCGGGTGAGGCAGTATAGCCTCGGAGCTTGAACATGGCGCTGTTAAAGGCACCGAGATGTTCCTGGTGGTGTCGCCTGAGCGTCTCCAGGCTGGCTTGTAAACCCGAGGAATCAGCGCTCGTAGCCGCGACGGCTGGCTCTTGTGCCAGGTCCTTTTCCATGCTCTCTATGGCACTGCGATAGCCTTGAGCTTGTTTCTTATGAAACTCTACCTGCTGCTGCAGGGCGCGTATTCTCTCGGGAACAATGGAAGACTTGGGCTGACCCCCGTGTCTCACCGCTTTAAACGCAGTATTTCGTGTGGGTGACAGGTACCAGTGTCTCCGGGCTTGTTTAAACTCTCTAGCCTCCTCAGGAGTCAGCGGTCTCTTTTGCGATAGCTGGATATAGTGCCAAAGCTGTGCGGCTCCAGGCCTCCTTGTTTTGGTCTTTCTCTTTGGCTCAACGCCATCCAGATTGTAAAAATTTCGAATCATGTACAAGCTTCCTGTGACTATAACCGGGCCCTCTCCAGCTTTTTGGCAAGCCCATTGCACGCCCGAAGCAATCCGTGAATCGCCATCGTATAGCTGGGATTCATGGTTGACAATAGATTTGCCAATCTCGCGACCAAGCTCAGCGGGAGCCGGGGGCGGCTCATTAGGACCAGGGAGATATTCAACAAAGGCAAAGTTATCTTGAGGCTGTACCAAGGTAGAAATGACCTGTGCAAAAGGCTTGGATTTACTAGCCGACAAGCCCATGACCCACGAAACCGGTTCATCACCCTGGCGAACCTGATGTTGCACATAAGAGGCCAGTGCTTCAGCGCCAAGCAGATTGTGAGCGCCATCCACGAGGATAGGCTTTTCGCGACTTCCACCGGTAAGGCCAGCCACTCTAACTTGCTCTTTTCGCCCAGAGGGGAACGGTTCCATTGCCAGTAGTTTGTTGACGTCGATTTCATAATTTGGGAACAGGTGTCGGAAAGCCAGCGTAGCACAAAGAAGATTCTGTTTTTCGTAGTCCTCCAGCTTGAACCGCTCAGTATCGAGGTTGGCCAACAGAGGCTCTCCTTTCCATGAGGGGCTGATCTGAGTGCCTATACTATTTGCGTGCTGACGAAGAACTTTCATGACGGAGCTGGGATTGGTGTGATCAACAATGCATGGCACGCCGGGGCGCATAATGCCTGCCTTGACCTTGGCGATTTCTTCAATGGTGTTGCCGAGATATTCCTGGTGGTCCAAATCGATCTTTGTGATGACGGTAACTGATTTTTGTCTCATGATATTGGTGGCATCTGTGGCGCCGCCCATGCCTACTTCGACCACTCCGTAGTTGACATGCATCTTATCAAAGACACGAAAGGCTGCAGCAGTTTCAAGCTCAAAGGGAGTCAGGTTGCCAGGGTCCTCCCCGGCGGCAAATCTCCAGCCGGATGCAATCCTCTTGAACTTGTCCTCGATATGCTTCACCTCCATCTCATACATGCGGCGATTGACGTACAGGCCGTTGATGGTAACGCCATTGTGCCTCTCCGGCATGGCAGGCGATGTATACATGCCATGGCTGATGCCGGACTGTCTGAAGAGCCCCGAGATCAGATTGCAGACAGAGCCCTTGCCATTGGTGCCGCCGACATGGACTCCCAGCCAGCCCTGCTCCTTGGGCACGACATGACCGATGCGCTCCAGGCCGAGGCGGATGTTGCGATTGGCTGATGCTACCTTTTTCTCGGCCGGCATGACAGCTCTTATGCGAGCCAGCGCTCGATTAACCTCTTTGGCGGATGGCATGAGAGAGACATTCCACGAGGCGAGCAGCTGCAGCTTTTAAGGGATGGGAGCCGGTGTCATTAGGCGGATAGCGCCATATAGAGCAGCAGTTTGCGCGCCTCGCCGAGGAGACGGATTAGAAGTAATACGAGACGAGGTGGTGAGTCTTGGAGCAAGGCTGCCAAATCTCAAAATCTAACACGAAATCTCACCATCCATCTCCACAGCCCACCCACTCGCTCAGTTCGATCAGCACAGAGAAGCACCCGCCACAGCTGATAGCCACAGCTGATAGCAGCACCCGCCACATCTGATAGCGATAGTAGCAGATTGACCGAAGTGTGGCTTGCGCGCCCAAAGTTTGCCGCTCGGCGTCCCCTAGCCCGCAGCGCCCATAGCGCCAAGTCCATCTACTGTCCCGATGCAGCCAGCACGTCTCCAAGAATAGGCACCCCAGAAGCTGCTACCTTCAGCCTCTCCCACGTCTATTCAGCCTTTTCTCCCCGTTCATTTCTTCTACAGCCGCCGCCATCAATCTTGGTTTCCATCAAACCATCCGTCGCTCGCTCATCATACACTCTTGTTTCTATCTCGTCTGCGACCTGCAGTGGATTGGTTTTTCTTCTCTGCCGCTGAAAACGCGCTGCCGGGAAGACCAGCCCCTGCACCGCCATCGTCATCGCTACTGGGGTCGGTGCGCCTGCTGAAAAAGCGCCTCGATCAAGAATCCATCAAAAATTTTGTCCTCTCTACCAATTGATACTGGCCGCTCGGTTATCGCCTCTTTGCATCCCGACTGCAGATATCCGTGTGCGCCATGGGTCTCCCGTGAGTTTTACTTTTTCAAGCCGCTGCTTGGGCCAATGGCTGCCCATGTGTGCGCTCCTCGTCTTTTGTCTCTTCTGCCTGCGCCTATCGCGTATCTTTTGCAGCGGTCGCATCGGCACTCGCCATCGCAGCGCGCCTTCATCGTGCCGAGTATCTGGCCGCCTTGTCGACTGGATCTTCGGCCACGCAGTGAAATCATCGCATTCATCTTGCCTGATATTCTTTGCTTCTCTTTTTCGTTCTTCGCGTCGCAGTTGTTTCGACTAATCCATCCGCCGCCATGACAGACTCTTCGTTGCGCCTGTTGAGACCGACCTACCCGCCAAACACGCCCCAAAGCATGATGTCCTCTCTCCCGCTCGCTCCGCCATCCGGCGCGCAGCTTATATAGAAAGGCGCGATCGACGGTACCCCTACAGACGCACTGCCGAACAGCCGAGTTCTGCCCCCGGACGTGAGGCGCTGAGAGATGTGACCTCTGGGGGTGAACGGCAGAGGGGCCGACTGGAGGAACAGATGAGCTCCCTATATAGCGGCACTTGGCATAGTATCACCCCCCAAGAGAGAGCAGAAGAAGGCGGCCAAGAAGGCGACCTTGGGTGGTGGAGCTCTGATCTTCGACCGCGGGCTAGGCATGCGCGCATCGTAAGTTGCTCTCCAGTCGCGCGTTGTCAACTTTGATAAACGGCTGACAATCCCACGTACAGGCCGTGATAAGCAACCCCAGGCGCAGCCGCAGCCCCTTTCCCGCAATGATTGGCTCAGTACTCCCTGGTAGCCTCGTTTCCAGCAGCCGCCTCCCCCCACCTCGCCTTCTCGATGGAGGACTGGAAAGGATACCTTTCGAAACGTCAACGTCCCTCGACGACGGCCCTCAGGTATCCACTTCAAACCGGTACAGATCTCTGCGCAGAAACCAGTCACGAATGTACCGAGCCTTGCTGTCTGGGCGCACCGTGCCTAACGACCGTCATACGCGTCCTCCAGTTGATGGCCTGGGGGACCGCGATAGAAGCCTGAGTCCAGAGGGCTGGGATACATTGCGCTCGACGCTGACGCCTGATCCACAGCCATCCAGCGCAGGCTCTTCGTTTGCGTCTGCGGCGGCCACTCAGGGCGCAGGCCTATCCAACCCTCCTCCAACCGCTCCAGAATTGCCTGACGAGACCATGGACCCTGCTTGCGAATCCGGCCACGAAAACTCTGATGACGAAGATACCTACTTCGGATATCCTGGATATCGTGGCATTCGTCGCGCGCACCAGCGGATCAGCCAATTAGTCCCCGAATATAATTTGGATGGCCCATCGGACGGGCCACGTGCTCAACGAACCTTGTCTTCAGGATCCTCTGGACCTGGGCAGACCTCAAGCGATATTCTAGCAAATCATTATTCCCAGCTATTATTTGGCCAGACCTCTCATGCAGGATCGGAGGACGAAAGAAGGGCTGATCGGCTCCGACCAAACCGTGAAGGATCCGCGGGAAGTGGGCCCAGCACTCACACCGGAGATGAAGAGTGGCTAGGCATGCAGCGAATCGTGAGAAATCTCGCAGCGAGAGAAGATATCCCAGATGAATGGTGGGCTGGGGCTGGCCTCAATCGGACACTACCTCGAGAGGGGCCAAACTGAGAGATTCTCATCTGACAAGCATTATTCCTTCGTAAAGCAAAGCAGTGTCGTTTGGGGGCGTGAATGTTTCCATCTTGCTGCAAATTCTTCATTTATTGGCCCATGGCTCATTTATTGATTCGCTTATTTACTTATTTGTTTATTCATTCATCGGCTCTTCTTTTTCTATTTCTTTCTCTCTCTATTTTCCATCATCAGCAGGGAAGAGAGTATGGAAATAACAGATTGGATGTTGAGATTCACGATGTCAAACGACATGTATGACTACGGTAATGGGTTTGGGAGATAGCGGGAGAGAAAAGCGTTTTGAAAGTGTGATGACACTGGCATTATATATACCGAGGGCTCAAAGAAGCCCCTCTCGCCAAAGGGATACAATTAATAAAAACCCACATGATTATCTGTGCTTGTTGTCTCCAATTTGTTTCACATGTGTGTGTTTATTATCTTTGTTTACTTTGCAAGTTTGTATCTGCTCTACTGTACATGATATTTTGAGAGCTGAAACACCAGGCCGTTACGTAAACACATCTTGTGATGCTCGCAGCCGTGCTATCTGGGCTCTAAACTTTGGTTAATATGCCTAAGCGGAAACTTAGAGATCCGATTAGCCATTTTCGCGCATCGACGATTTGCAAGCCCGAGGCTAGAGGGGGATTGGAGGGGGATTGGATGGCCTCAGAAGGGTATAGAGGGATCATTGTTGGTAACACATCAGATTCTGGGCCGCTCCACCTGGTGATAACAGGCACAGGGATCCATAAGTATAAACTCAAGTGTAAACTCTGTGCTCAGCGATGGATGGTTTTAGCGGTGCTCATTCCAGGGTTGATTGGAACGATGTGGGGTTTTGACTGCTTGCCATCATGTCAATGTTCCCTCTAAGCAGGTGGTTTCATCGTGTAAGACTTGCGGACGGTGCCCTTTTCAGGGCGCTGCGCCAGCTGTATCAGCGAGGGCTCCATTCGATCAATATAGTACTGGCGGTGGCAGAGGACGCACCGGCCACTCATAAGGCTCAGAGCACCGCCCTTAGGCGGCAGCTACAGTATCTTCAGAAGCTCCCCCATAGGTACCCAAAACCAACTCCACAGCTCTCGTCCAGAGCACCGGAATTGGGGACCGCAACTCGACGGCACGCGCGCTTGGGCAGATCCAATCCGCGTTCGCTCTCGTCTTTTTTTCTCCTCCTCCTTCATCATCTTCTTCTCCTTGTCCATCTTCTCTCTTCATCTTTCCCTCTCCCTCTCGCCGGCCTCCATGCGTGCGCCTCTTCCCTGTCGCAGCGATTCTCCCCCGCCGCCGCCTTTTCGATGAATGCCGCCCACCCTCTGAAATAATTCGGGCGAATGCGAGCGATACACGAAGCTACAGACCCATCGGCGGGCATGCCATTGACTCGTTTACGAACCATTTCTCTTCCACCTCGCCAGTCGCTACGATTTTGCCTTTCGACGACGTAGGGAGTCTACTAGCTGCGCAGATCAACGAGAGGAGGGGGAACATACAGCGGCGTCGACCTGTGACCCTTGCAAGGTCAAGCACATAGGACAAGTGGCCGAACATCAAAGCGAGCGAGATGCCGGCAGAGAACATTTATCCCGCTAGCAATGGGCGGTTCGCCGGGGGGCCTCCGAGAGAGAGATCCTCTACTCAGTCTACACCGTCACGCAAAGAGAGGGCAAGGGAGAGCGCAGCGATGCAGGACCCAGGGCTGAAGGATTATGTATGTGCCGTCCCTTGACACCTATAATGGCAATTCGAATGAGCAATGGTGTTGGGATGAGGATACGCTTTTTTTGTGAAGGTTATAGAGTTTGCTGACTGGAAAGATAGCGCCTGGGCGAATGCATCGGAAAGGGTGCCTTTGGGTCGGTGTACAAGGCATTCAACTGGGGCACCGGAGAGGCTGTTGCTATCAAGCAAATCAAGCTGACAGATCTGCCAAAAAGCGAGCTGCGGATGATGGAGGTGAGTCTAGGGCAGCATGGCAAGACCAAGACACCTCTCTACTATTGCATTATACAAATCTTATGAAGCTGGAGTGTGATGCTAATTGTGTATCTACCAGAGCGAAATTGATCTGCTCAAGAACCTATTTGTAAGAGCAACCCCCTTCTTATCTGGGTAGATTGAGAGAAGCTAACCACGAGAAGCATGACAACATCGTCAAGTACATCGGTTTCGCCAAGACTGCCGATTGCCTCAACATCATTCTAGAGTAAGGCAACTTGAGACCCTCTGCTTAGGCATGAACTCAAACTGACGTCATTTCTTCAGATACTGCGAAAATGGCTCCCTACACTCAATATGCAGAGAGTACGGCAAGTTTCCTGAAAACCTCGTGGGCGTCTACATAACCCAAGTTCTCCAGGGCCTTCACTACCTCCACGACCAGGGTGTCATCCACCGTGACATCAAGGGCGCCAACATCCTCACCACCAAGGACGGGACGGTGAAGCTTGCCGACTTTGGAGTCTCGACTAGCACGCTAGCTGGTGGCCAGGATAAGGAGGCGCAAGTCGTAGGCACCCCATACTGGATGGCCCCCGAGATTATTCAGCTATCTGGAGCCAGCTCCGCTTCGGATATCTGGAGCGTTGGTTGTACTGTCATCGAGCTTCTTCAAGGCAAGCCGCCCTATCACAACTTGGCAGCTATGCCTGCACTATTTGCGATTGTCAATGATGATCACCCTCCACTGCCTGAGGGCATATCAGCTGTGCGTCTTGAACATGCCCAATGCTGCCTGAAAGTTAGAATGAGATCGTTTGAATACTAACTCGCACAAATAGGCTGCCCGAGACTTCCTTATGCAGTGCTTTCAGAAGGACCCCAATCTCAGAGTGTCGGCTCGCAAATTGCTGAGGCACGCCTGGATCGTAGGATGCCGCCGCACTGATGCGCCTGTCTCGAAGCCGCCGGCCAACTTCAATGAGGCCGTCGAGGAAGTCAAGCAGTGGAACAGGGCGCTGAATTCATCGGGCACTTCACTTCGTACATCCATCGGCTCCGATGGCCCGTCTCGATTCTCTAGTGGGACGCCCAAAGGCCGCCTGAGCCTCGCCAAGCCAAGGCTCAGCGGAGGTGCGGGTGCGAGTGCTTTTAAGCTGGCCGAGCTAGGTGCGTTGGCATTCTCAATTGAATGATTCTTGCTCAAAGCGGTTAAAGCTGACATTGTAACTAGATGATGATAACTGGGACGACGACTTTGCGACGGCAATATCTCCCAGTGCTTTGCAGCTACCGCATCTCAGGCCGCAGGATAATTTTGGGGGCCTTCTCTCCGCTGACAAACTCAAGGCTTTCGCGTCGGTCAATGATCTTCGGAATGATATAAATAGCTACGACGAAGACTTTGAAGGTGATATGATGACCATCAAGGGGCCAAATCAGCAGGCCTACATCGAAGCACAAGAGCAGACAATTCGGCCAATTTCAAGAAAAGCGATTGCACCAAAGCTTCCGTCGCCGCCGAAAATGCTGCATCAGCGATCCAAGTCGAGCATGGATCCAGCAGTGATTTCACCCAACCTATCTAAAGCGAAATCCCCTCCGAAATCCCACTTTGGGAACAAATTCGAGCTGCCCCCTCGCCCTGGCACCATGTACCGAGAACAAAGCTCTGAAGACTACTCCGATCTCTTCTCCGATGACGATAGTGTGTTTGACCAGAAGGTTCATCAGGCAGTCCGGAAGGTGAGCCTCCTATTATTATATCTAATCTTCCCCCCTTTAGTTTAGCATAAACTTGACGTGCTAGTTACGCTAACAATGCAATGCGTTTATTTCAGGGTCTTCGTCAGCCTGATGCACCTCAGCTCTTCCACCCATCCGATCTTACCAGCTTGCCCCGGTCGATGCAGGCAGCAGACGGGAGTGTAAGAAAAAAGGGCCCCTCAAGGCCATCAGTTCTCCCCGATCGTCCCATGAGACGTACTCGCTCCTCTATCGAGATCCAGAAGTTCGCCGAAGATGATGACGAGGACTTTTCTGACATTTTTGGGCCCGAAGAATCAATAGCTGAAAGGGAGGAAAGCGAACGAGGATCTGAGGAAGCCGGCCTTATGCTCATGTCAAGAATCTCAGGAAACTCTTGGCTGGGCGATGAAGACGACGAAGATGACCCCTTTGCATCCATGGATCCTGGATGGGATGAGATGGATATGGACGCAAAGATTGCACGAGACAGACATGCTCGCCTCGCAGAGAAAGTGGAGGAACTGGTTGGTCTTTTGAAGATGACGGAAGGCGAGGAGTATTTGGCAGATCTTGCTGTCGAACTGGTAAGTTATACCAGATGGCGAGCGCTTCAACATTCAGGTGCAAGTCGAGCTAACCGAGAGAACCTAGCTGAATCTGCTCTGGGAAAATCCAGATGCCAAAAATTTAATCATTACTGCTCACGGATTGCTCCCTCTTTTGGAAATTCTGGAGCCTTGTACAGTCAAGAGTAAACACCACCTGATTTATCATTTGCTTAGGCTTGTCAATACGGTAAGGCTTCCTTTTGGACATATAAGATGCGTTTTCTCCATTCTAATCTGGGAATATGTAGATTATCCTCGACGATGTTGAGATACAAGAAAACTTGTGCTTCGTTGGTGGCATACCCATCATCACGAAATTCGCTGCTCGCCAGTACTCCAATGAGATTCGCCTTGAAGCAGCTGCATTTGTCCGCCAAATGTACCAGACCTCGACTTTGACTCTACAAATGTTTGTTTCAGCAGGTGGTTTGAACGTTCTTGTCGAATTTTTAGACGAAGATTACGATAGCTCTCGAGATCTTGTGCTGATCGGCGTAAACGGCATTTGGAACGTGTTTGAATTGCAAGGTCCAACTCCTAAAAACGACTTTTGCCGTATTTTCTCAAGGAGCAAAATTCTTTATCCTCTGGCGCTTGTTCTACACCGAGTTCTCGACGAAGAGGGTGAGGATGAGTACAGTGAGCTGATTGAGGGGCGTATTGTAAATATATTCTACCTCTTCAGCCAGGCCGAGAATTACGTCAAGGAGGTGGTGGCGGATCGTCAGGTGCTGAAGAGCGTCCTCAAAGATCTCCGACGAATGACGCCGATGCACCAGATCACCATGCTCAGATTCATCAAGAATCTCTCCATGCTCTCAACAACCATTGAATCACTACACTCCGCTGACGCCATTGACTTCCTCATCGACCTGTTGGGCTACAGCATGAAGAAGAATCACAACCACCTCCGCGAGATCTCTAATCAGGTTCTCAACACGTTGTTCAACCTCTGCCGGCTAAGCAAGGAAAGGCAGGAAGACGCTGCCGTTGGAGGCATCATCCCGCTGTTACTGAAGATTATGAGGACAGACCGGCCGCCGAAAGAATTTGCCCTGCCGATTCTCTGCGATATGGCCCACTCCGGGTCAAAAGGACGGCGATACCTTTGGCAGAACAAGGGTCTCGATTTTTATGTTTCCCTCTTGTCTGACCAGTACTGGCAAGTCACCGCGCTGGACGCCATCTTGGTGTGGCTACAGGAGGAAACGGCCAACGTGGAGAGCCATTTGATGGACAACAATTTCTCACGCGCCATTGTCTCTTGCTTTGGCACCAATAGGCTCAACGCATTTGACTTTAACCTGTTGGAACCGCTGCTCAAGCTTCTGCGACTGAGTCCGGGATTGACGGTATCACTGGCAAAGCCCGAAATGTTTGCCGGCATCACCCAGCGGCTAGGGCATAAGAAGGCAGTAGTACGGCTGAACTTGCTACGTCTTGTGCGTGCTATTATGGATGTCTGCGAGCCAGGATTTCTCGGCAGCGGAGATGGTGCCCGTACACTCAACAGTGCCCAGATGCGATCTCTTATGGACTCGATTCAGATTCTGGCGGAGAAGGATTCTGCCGTGCTTGTTCGCAACCTTGCTTCAGAGCTGGTTAAGTCGCACTCTTCCTACCCGCCTCCGGTCATGATGATGAACCAGGGAATGGTGTCTTCCACGTCGGTCAACTTATCCGCCTCCAGGCGCGGATCAAGGCACAACACAAACTACACACCAGTTGGCATGCAGTCCCCGATGTCCATGACCCCTCAGACGCCAACGCACAGGAGCAGAGGCAGCAGCAACGTAGCGAGCAATGCATATATAGAGGTTGCTGCCAGCCCTCGGCGTTCGGGAGCACTTGACCGAGACAACGCCATATATCGACCTCACAGCCGAGAAGGACCTACAAACTATCCTCGGCGTGTGAGCAATGACTCGAGCTCAGCGGCCAGTAGTGGTGGCAGCAGTTCTGGTGGTTACGTGCCAGCCGTGAAGAGCAGACTTCCGCGAACGCCACTGGCAGCGAGCATACAGGGCCGCAGCAGCGCGGGCATGCTCAGGGGAGAGTTCATGGCCCCGATGGTAGTCCGCAGCGAGAGCAATTTGAGCGGCAGGGGAGAGAACGTTCCTCGACCGAATAGCAGCAATAACAGCGTGGGGATGATTTCGACGCCAAAAGCAAGGCATAAAACGTCTTCGTCGTCGATTGAAGTCATGAGGCAAGCAAGCCGATGAGGCGAATGTGTCTGTGACTTTTTTCTCATTGCATTTGTTTACCAACTTTCCCACTCAAATCAAAATGAACATGACGAAAAAGAGGAGATGATTCTCTGGTCATCAGAGTATACACATATGACTAAGAACGACGAGCATCTATTACCATATGATTTTGTTTTTTTCTTTAATACAACGAAAGCAACGATAATGAGGCAAGACAGGAAGGAAAGAAAGAAAGAAAGAAGAACGGCAGGAAGTAAAAAGTAAATGAATACACTAAAATTATTATCAAGTGCTAGAGAGAGAGAAAAGAGGCTTTTTTGGAAGTTTTTGGCTTAGACACTTAACGAGGAGGGAGAGGAGGAATGTATAAACCCGAAACGCAAAGGAGGCTTTATAGACCACAAAAGGATTGGCTTTGGTCTTTGTTACTTTTTCACTTGCATGACTGCTCTGTGTTGTCGATCAATATATATAATTACATATACAGACATACATATACACAAGCATATATACCATCTCAATGACTAATATGATTCAATGAATCTTACCAGTAACTGACACATCTTGGTAGAAAAGGGTAATTATAGTTAAATATGGCCAAGATGATACTACATACAGGTGCTACTGACTGTTATACGCAACTCACAACGTAACATCACATCATCAAGACAAGACGCCAGTCTGTTCATGGCCCATCAATTTGTATTGTGTTCCACTATCTGTAAAACCTATCACTACTTATGTCCCAACCCTAGAGCTCCCTCCATCCTAGTCAAATCCAGCCCTTTGTGGAAAGTCGAGAACCATACGCGCTCGAGTAAATCGAGTAACAAAGATACATGAAAAAGAACGTCAAGGGGGCGCACGTTTTCGTCATGTCTGCCATGCCAGGCCCGCTGGATGAGTCTTGCATCCTCTCGGCTTACACGCTTAGGGGTCTACCCTCGAGGAGGCAGCAGATTGTTTGTGTCCCCCGCCCTTTTCGATATTGTCGTCTTTCACCCGTCGTCTAAGCTCTCAACTTCCACCATAAAACAAAACAGTTCCCTGGGCAATCGCCCCCTTGATCCGGTTCAGAGAAGAAAAAAAGAAGATTCGTTTTTTGAAGGACAGTCGAGAAGTGAATTATAAAATAATCATTGATAAAAAGTATGACCATGACTTCGCCTCACGTACATTAAGCACGCATTCATCCATGCGAGGCTGCCTTTGTAATAGAAAGAAAATGAGGAATAAAAGCAGAGGCGAAAAGCTGTCGAGATCGAGATTGTGTCGATGTAAATGCAATTCGCAGGTCCAAAGGGTCATATCAAAAAGTAGAGTCCGGGAGCGTCAAGTCATAAGAATTATAATAATGAGAAAGGCAAAGAATAATAAGGTATAAAAACACACACGACTTGAGCTTTTTTATGCCACAGAAGCCATCTTGCGCTTCTCAACGCTGGTCAGAACCAGTCTGGGGGCCTTGCGCTGACCATCTGCAGCCTCCTGTGATTTGGATGCTCGCAGAGCACCGTTCTTGAAAACATCGGCAAAAGAGTTGCTGTCGCTCTCAGAGCCAGAGTTGCTGTCAACACTGCCGCGGACCTTTTGCCGCGAGCTGGGTCGGTCTGAGCCAATAGCGCCCCAGCCGACAGAGACTCGCGAAGCACGGCTTTCAACCTCGCCAGCCAAGCTGCCTGAACCACTACGTCCAGAGTCGGACTCGTTATCTGTAATGGGGGTCGCCGACTCTTCAGCCGTCTCGGAGACGGGGCTCATGCTGCCGCTGGAGCTACCAGATCCTTTGCGGCGCTCCAGACCAGCACGAACAAGGTTGTGCACGGCCGATCGTCGAGTGCGGGTAGCAAAGTTCTTGCTGCCCTCATGTTTGGCCGTAGGCTTCGTTTTCAGTTCGTCCATGGAAGGTGGTCCGCGAGGTTGACGGATGGGGTGCTCACCAGCCCGAGCCTGGCCAGGACCATATCCACCATTGGCAGGGGTGGGGAAGGTGGCCGTCTTGGGGGCAGGGGACTTGCCAGCGTCACCTGCGACGGCGGCGGCTGCCAGCACGCTGTTAACGGCCAGGGAGGATGACTTCTTATGTCCACGTCGGAAGGCGTTAGCAGATGGCGGAGGAAGAGGAGTGACCTCAGTGGGAGAATCGTAGCGGCGAGGGGGCGAGGCGCCACGGAACGAGCCCTGCTGGCCCTCGGGAGGTGGCGAAACCTGGACACGAGGCGCCTGCTGTTGCTGGCGAGGTTGCTGCTGCTGTTGCATCATCTGCATCTGCTGCTGGAAGTTGTTGAAGCCGGGAATCATGGGCTGCTGTTCAAGGTTGATGGTAGAAACAGCTTTGGCAGCCGAGGTATCGACATAGTATTGGCCAGTAGCGGAATCGTAGTAGACTTGTTGGCCCTGAGCGGCAGCGGCCTGTGCGGCGAGGTGTTGCTGCTGCTCGTAAAAGGCCGCGGCCTGCTGCTGAGCAAGCTGGTTGCTGCCGATATTGAGCTGTTGGAATTGCTGGGCTGCAGCCTGCACGCTCCTGAGCTGCTGCTGAAGTCTCTGTTGCTGTTGAGCAAGATACATGTTGGTAGCGACCAGCTGAGCGTAGAGGTTGGGATCCATCTGCTCTTGCAGCTGCTCATCCATGGACAGCTGGGGGGGAGCGAGCACCTGGTCAACAGTGTACTGCTGTCCCATTGCATTGGCATAATGATGCTGCTGCTGCTGTTGTTGTTGCTGCTGCTGACCATACTGAGGGAAAGCGGTCAGAGGAGGGTTGTAAACATTGCCCTGGCCATAGCCGTAGCCATTGGCACCGTTGCGAGCGAATTGCTGCATAGGACCGTCGCCACCAGTGGGCGACATGGGACCAAAGGAAGCCGCTGCAGCAGACTTGGGGGCCGTTCTCAGGCCCGCAAGTAGATGAGAGCGGCTGGTGCGGGGAGTAGGAATGCCGCCATCCTGGTTTTTGTTGCCCTGCTTGATGGTCTCAAAGGAGAGCGGCTTGATGTTCTGGCTGCCGCGGCGCGAGGCCAGGCCACCGGGGGAAACAAAGTTGGAAGACATCTGAGCAAGACTGCCTGCGTCCATGGCTCAGAGAAAAAAATGTGCTTGCAAATAAAGTGATGTGGTGAAGAATCGGGTGTTACGGACGAGCCGAATTAACAGGTTCAAATGTCTAATGCGGTGCGAAATTAGAAGTCTATATGTGGTAGAATCGAGATTTGATAAAATGCGGAAGCGATGCTTTGAATCGAGAGCTGACGAAGAATTAATCGTCAGGCAAAGACAGCTCAAGACGGCCTTGGTCGGTCAAGGATGTTGGGTCGCGAGAACAGTCGAAGAAAAAAAAAAAGGTCAAAAATCCAAGAAATTGTAGTATGTTCACAAGAAGAAGAAATCTCCGAGCATCAAACGACGGAGAGAGTGGAAATTAAATCGGAGTGATTGAACGAGAAAAAAAACCGGTTTGGAAAAAAATGAAGGATGGTTCCAAAGCGAAGCAGATTTGTTGGCGAAGGGAAGTGACGAGTTAAATAACGAGTAAGCGACGCGCCAAAAGATGGGCTTCGATAAAGTTGAGCTTTCCGTCAAGGTTAAAACGCAAGCAGGTTATGCTCGAGGTTGAAAGGCTAAAACGGAAAAAGGGGCGCGTGCGTTTTTTCGCGATGGCGGTAAAAAGGCACACGAAGGGTAAAACTCGTGTTTAACGTGTCCAAGGTTCCAGCTAGGCGGGCTTCGAGAAGGCTGTCGACAAGCTTGTTGGGCGGTCCGTGTATCTCCTTGTGCAGTAAAACGATAAACAGGCGTTGCGGCGTCCCAAATGCTGCGTTATCAACGATCGGCCGAATGAGAAATGCTGGAGCGATGCGGTGCGGTCTTGACAAAAGCAAGGAGCGGTCGAAGAATAATTACAGTCGATTAACGGCGGTCACTAGTGAATGCGCTTTCCATAAAAAATTGCCGTCGGTCTCCTTAATCTGTCCCCTTTGTCCCTGGGGGTTGTCGAAATCTTTTTTTTTTTTTTTTCCGTTTGGTTGAAGTCTTTTTGTGCTTTTTTTTTCACGAGCCGAAAAGTCCCGTTGTGCGAGATTGAAGCGATACGCGCAGCGGCGAATGAGGGCGAGTGAAGGCGAATCCGCAAAAAAAAGAAGACGAGACTCGAAAAGCGAAGAGAGAGAAAATAAGGCGAGGCAAGAAGGGGCCACTGAAGGGAGAAGAGAGAGGAGAAAATAATAAGAGGCGGTGTAAATGGTGATGGGACAAAGATGGACGGAGGTGGAGGAAGGGTGGAGAGGAGAAGATTGGAAAGAAAAAAAAGAAAAACGAGCTGGTGGCGTCCTGGAGCATTTTTTTAGGGAATTGCAGGTGGCCGGAGGGAGAGGCAAAATGAGGAGCCCAGAGGGAAACGCGCTAGACAGGAGGCGACGGTGGAGGGGAGGAGGGTGCGCTGAGGGCCCTAAAACCGCAGGTGGACCTAGGGGACCAGACCCCTGAGCAGCGACAATCGCAGAGCCCAGGGCGCCGTGACAGGCCACTGACAGCTGGCGAGGGCGCTGCTAGCGGCAGAGCCTGGAGGTGGTGGCAGCAGCGCGACTCCCCACCGCCAGTCACAGGCCGCGGCGCACAGGCTGGGCGGGGCGAGGCTGCGGCATGGCGGCCAATGGGCAGCGCCTGCGAGGCGTCGGCAGGGTCTGCCAGGAACTAGAGGCGCTGTCGGCGTCGCTGTATGGCTGCTGGATGGCTGCTGGATGGCGCAAGTCAGAAGCCGCAAGACGCTGGCGTGTGGCCAATCAGGGCTGTGAAGAAGGCCGAGGAGCTCGATTCTCAGCAGATGCCCAGATGGTACTAGTACTAGCAGCAATAACGAGGGCAGTTGGGCGGTGCGTGTACGAGCAGCAGGTACCTGTACTTGCGTCTTTGCGGGGCGACGAAATACCAGGGTTCGGGAGCTCCATGAGTTATCTGCCTACCCCAGCATCAAGACCTGGGTATAATGTATAATGCCTCTACTGCAGCTTACAGAATGCACACCGAAATAGCAAAAATTCAATATTAGAAGACGGCAGATAAAACAAGAACAAAACAAAAGTGCCACGGGCCACGCCGAAGGCGCCATGTGTCAAGCTTTGCTGTACTCTCTCTAGTAAGTCGCAACTTGCCGCGTGACAAGCGCCCAAGATGGAGAAGCCCCGTATTCTTGAGCAGCAAACAGGTAGCCGGTACTATACAGTCCTTCAACTGACCCTCCCCAGAGGCCCGACAGCTGCCCAACCCCGGCGCTGCTCGCTCGCTGGGCGGCAAAAATAACAGCAGCATGGACATGCATGCATGTACTGTAGGAGCGCCTCCTCTCTCCTTGCAGCAGCGCGCTGCGCCGGGAATTCCTCCCTAAAGGCTCAGGGGAAAGTACCGGTACCAGCACACCAACTCTTTCGCTCGCGCCGGGCTCCAGCCAATCACGACGCATGCAGCACTGGGTACGTCGTACATGACGACACCACCAAGAAACGAATCTGCTCTACTTCTTCGCTCTGCTTCTCCGCTTCGGCCCATGCGGGAGCAGCGCATTACAAATTTGTGCCGCAAGAGTCATTTACTGTGCATGGCCACGGCAGAGAAGCAACAAGAACAACGACGGCAACGGCGAGAAAGCCCTCTACGCATCGTCATCATCATCATCAGCGGCTTCAGCGTCATCGTCATCATCTCAAAGTCCACCAAACCGGCACGTGAGGCGCAGGAAAAAAAAGGGCTTCATAATGTACGAGCACTAACTAGGCCGAAAATCTGCCTGCAGTCAATCAGGAACAGCCACGATTTCCATCCCCATTGCCGCAGACTCGAGGATTGGCGGGGCCCAGTCGTTTGGCTCCCGCCGGCGAGCCCTTTGCACGAACGCTTCTCGTCTTTTGCCGGTAGCGCGCCTAACCTACCACGGCTGGCGTTGGCTTTTGCCTTTCCGTCCAGGAATCCGGGTCGGGTCAGGGCAGGTTCTGCTTCTGGGATGCGCTGAATTCAGCTCCGAATGGTTTCAAATGGGGTGTTAGCAGGTGCTGGCCATGCCCAAGTTACGGCTGGTTCCGCATCGAGAGCAGACACAGCTATCGTCTCTGCATCAATGGCTGCGCTCCGTCCAGAGTGCTACCATAACACCTGCATTCTACTTTTGGCGACCCATGCTTCTACAATTAGAACATGGGTCCCCCCTGAGGCCATGCCAGTCCCCATCCAGATCGTCGACTCCACGCAACAGTCTCCCGTGTTTCATGTCGCCCTGCTAGCACATCACACGGCAGACGTGCTACCAGTGCAATGGACACGTACGAGTGGTACCACCAGAACCTTCATCTAAATTTCGCTTTCCTGGCGGGCTTGTCAGCCTCGCTTTGGCCGCGATGAACACAGTCATACATACAGACGTTGGCCGTGTATGCGTACCTGGCCTGAAACATGCCCCGAGTCCTTTCGCGCATGTCTCTGCTCCAGGCTCGTGCAGGCTGCGACGAGACTATTGAATCTTATCAATGCTATGCCTGTCGCCAAGCCGGGGCTCCTTTGAGGTTTGCAGCAGCCTTGCCCTGCCTAATTGCCTCTTAGAGTGCCTCTTAGAGGAGCAAAGAGTAGTGTTAGTAGCGGTTCATGCTGCGGCTGCTCCTGGAGCCGAACCATGCGGTGTTGCAGATGTACTCGTACAAGCAGGCATCAATCTCGGGGCTCTCGAAAGGCTGGCACACGTCTTCTCAAACGAGATCACCCATCCTATACGAAACAGTCCCATCCATCAATGGCCAGACGAGAGGAGACGCGGCCCAGTGACGAGTACCGTACAGGGCTGCCTCCCTCTCGTGCAAGCGCAGCCGTGCTCTACTAGCAAACATGGGATGAGTCGAAGCAGAAATGCATTTAATATTTCAGCTACAACCCACAGAGCGTCTGTTTCTCGTCCAGACCCATCCAGACCTACAGTATGCGGAGCGCCGCCAGCTTGGAGCCGTCCAACACACGCACCACCACTGCTTTCTGCAGTTGAGCGCTGGTAATCGGCAGAACGGCGTACTCGCAGGAATGCATGCCGCATGCCTCTCATTTTTGGCGCTCATCGCTAATTAGCCGCAGCGCGAGTGGCTGCTGATATGCATTAGCAGGCATGCAGAATGCACGCAAGCACCCCATAGCCAATTTCGCGTCTCGGTTTGTTCTAGTGGCTAGTCGATCCTTTGTTATTCTCAAGCATACATTGAGTTTAATGGGTGCCACTACCGAGAAGTATATCTACCGCCTAATATATAACAACATCGGTGGAGTCTTCCGACTGGGCAGGTCGGCTGCTTTGTTTCATGGTGACGCCGTACAGGCAACATATCGAGTCTGTTTCATCCCTACCTCTACAGCTCCACGGTCTGGTCTAGCCTCCCATCCAAGGCAGCATGGGGCATAGCCCATGAACCCCGCGGCTGCTCCATAGCACCGCATGCGACGTGTCATTGAAAGCGATCGATTCATACGACAGGCGTATTCGGGGCTTCTTTTTTTCTTTTTACTTGCAAATGTACACCGATCCGATGGCCGCACCGCCATCGACTTGGTCTGGATCGCCAGGAGGCCATAGTCAATGCCACGGGCTGTGCTGCATATCATATCCCGTATCTGCACCCAGCACCCACGATGTGCCACCACAGCCGCGATGCATCATGTACAGGTACAATGCGCAGCATGCATGCAAGTGCGTGGCTGACCTTCCGGCGCTTAACGGCAGAGCCCAGCCTGGCCAACAGCCAATCGGACCGCAGGATCCAGCACCATCACCGTCTGTGCTTGCGGTGGGCAGAGCATCACTGGATCGTGATTGAGCGGTGACCGGAGTATTGTGCAAGTGATAGGTATCTCAGGCGCGGGGAAGGTGATGACTGCTTACAAGTGCGAGTCTGCTCAAGCATGAGGTAATAGCGTAATTTGGACTTCTCGTAGTTGTCTTCCCTTGATACCTCTAGTCATCTTCATCGATTTTCCTCTTTTATTGACGGATATGGCCATCTATGCCGATATTGTTCGACCCACTGCGCAGCTCTCTCATCGACGCCATTGACACGGAATTGCCTCTTTTTATGTACAGCTTCACTTCCAGCTGCTACAAAACGGTTAGTGCTACCACACTCTAATAACAATAGTAATATGAGACATGCTTGTCTTTGAACAATTGTAGAAGCTAGCCCGCTATATAAACCAGCAGGTAGGATTAGTGCCGCCAAGGAAATGTTTTGTCCCCAGTCTACTTCAAATCACCACTCCTCAAAATTCTATCCCTGGGCAGCGAACTCCTATGGTCATAGCATTAAATCCTCAAGAAGAAAACAACTCGCTCAATAAAGCTATCAAGTAGGAAAGAAATGCTTGAATCCCGCATGGAATGATTATAGTCACGTCGATGAAGTTTGTTCTTTGGGTCATAATACAGCAACCATACTTGTTGAACTGAGGTATCAGCCCAAATTAGGCTTTATTAGTATGAGTCTACCAGTATAGTTGCTTTTGTAAAGATAGTAGCACTATACCAGTATGTCAGGTATAAAGCTATTGCATCATGGAAAGGAGGGTTGGGATTTATTTGCATTGGAGAGGATGAGGAACACAACAGTAAAAGAATACATAAAACGTGTAAATAGGAATTGTCAAGTTGCTTCCTAAAAAAAGATATAGAAAGTCAAATCTTGTTTAATCAGAATCAGAATCGTCGGACCATTCTTTGAATCAGGTGGTAGATTAGTATACTGACGATCTCATAAATGACACGAGTTCAATCTTACGTGGAAAATAAACTTTGCTACCATCATGTGTATTGATCGATTTCTCTCATCATCAGCGTGATCATGAACGATCAACATCTTATTGATTCATCGTCTAGGTCCTATGCAAGTGGGCTATGGAGGATTGCCAAGTTTGGTCATACTTGTTCGTATATCTGCGTTGCTATATTTGTTGTTCAAGCACTCATAGTAATGATAGACAACAGAGCCGCAGGAACCTCGACTTCAGAAGCTATTCTAAAAGAGAAATATGGGCACGGGAATCTATTCCCTTACAAAATTCGCGTGAATCTATTTACTCCGCCTAATTATGGCATAGTCACTCTGAGGAGCCAATAAGGTATAAGTAGTCATTTATTGCCGCTGTATCTCCAATCACTTATTCAGGCAACTATTAGATGTCAGTTTGTAAAAAGAATTCATTCCAATCATAACCTCTTCATTAGAAAACCGCAGCTGTAACTGCTTGCTATGTCTCTCATCTCTTGAGAATTTCCCCTATGTAGGTTGAGCAGAATAGCTACAGATTTCGGAATAATTTATTATATAGATAGAAGCCAATATAGTTATCGCTATTGCTATAAACTTAATAGCAAATATGGAATCAGTGAATAAGTCGTGGATATATATAAAAGTGATGGAAGTCAGAAATAGCGCCCGCGCGAATTCTTTATATCGATATCTAAAGCAACAAGTTATCATGAGAAGTCATAATTCATAATACATCTAAGAGGAATAGTAACTTCATCTGAAATGGGAAATGACAAAGAATAAGCAGTTTTAGAGTCACATATCCGGAATCTTTTATTTTGAGTCTATCATCTAATATACAGGTCGTGCCACAGAACAAAGGCGACAATACAAGTCTCATAGTTTGTCTAGTTGGGACTAACTTGTCATAGTGCATACTATGGTGTATTAGATATATTCAAAAAAGAAACAATATATATATATACTTGGTTTTTTTTCACGCAATGTTGTCGCTTTTCTCTTCAGCAGGTCACTAGACGAGTATATAATCAGTGAATGCGGTCATGTAAACGAAGCAAATTTTAACAAATTCGCTACAGCTGCAATTCGTTCACAAGATAATACTGGTTGATATACTTGCATCATCAAAAAATGTTCTACTAAATAGATTTTATACTTATTCTAGCATTCCAAGTAGAATCTTACCCATCGCTGTTACTTTTTTTTTTTCTTTCTGTCCACAAAGCCAGTTGCTTAACCTAGATGCCGCAGAGTATTACGGAGTTCTCTCACGAGACAGCGTATTTCAAATGTATACGATATCATTATTCTTAAGGAATACATTCCAGAGCATTTGCATAATTTGTGCCCCTTTATGCAATGGGTTTCAGCAGAGAGCTGGGCAGACCTGGGCAGTATCGTGATGGCCGGGGCAACCGGAGCTACTCTTTTTGCTCATGCAATTAAGCGAGACGCCTTCCGAAGCCGATGTCAAAAGCTAACCCAGTCGGATAGGTGCTTCTTCCCGATACTGAAAGAGCCTCGTATAATCGTTTCATACGACCAGAACAATAATGTTCATCTCTCATTTAGCAAATGCAGAGCCTCTCATCGAAGAACCCACCCACCGAGTGATCACCACCATCCCTATTATATGCTGCTGCGCGCAGTATTGGCTGGACATCCCCACACGATCGCCTGCAGCGTCGCAGGTCCTATTCGCTGCGCTGTGACGAAGATGAAGCAGAGGAGCAGAGAAGCAGCACAACGCATTCTATACCACAAACAGTCGCCTGAGCAGTTCAGATGGACGCCTTGCAAAATCCTGCTGTTTCGTGAGCCATTTTTCTTCGCCTCGGCATGAGACGGTACATACATGTAGGCATGCTCTCCATGGCCTCCAACCAGGTATGCGCTCCACTCATCTTGCAGATGCTAATTGCTTCTGCGCGCGCAACTTGACGGCTAAGGAGAGCTTTCCGCCTGTTAGGGACTTTCCCGCTGGCTTTATATCCGCCTGGCCTCTCCATGGCGCGATTCCAAATGCCGACAGCTTTATGCAAATGGAACTAAACGCAAGGGCATTCCTTCAGTGCGGAGTGGCAGCAAGCAGTGCGCAAGCGCTGGTACGCCTCCCCCCGAGGTCATGCTTGGAGGGAAAATTATCGCCAAAATACAGGCGGTGAGAACACGCCTTTTAGGGGCAAAACGATACCGGCAATGGGGTTCTTGGGATCACATGCCCCGGAGTGTAGAGTGTAGCGTCTTGCCTGGCTGCTCGTCATGCGACCATCGACGATGAGACGGCTACAAGCTGACGCTGGAGAGCCAGCAACGGTATTGGAGTAATATGGTGAATTAACATATGCACTCATGGAAGCTGGGGGCGCAATATCAAAGCGGTTACCTCGCTTATCCGCCAGCTAATATGTGGTATTGCTACCATATCATTATTGCTATCGAACGGTCCTCTGAGAGAGGCTCATCTGAGCCAAAGGTATGTTCATTTAACGTTAAACGGCGCCATCTCTCTAGGACGAGCTGAAAAGAATCACGCGTTGATCTATACACACCCCTCTATGACAAGCATAAGCGAGAATAATGCCATCTACAGCAATGCAGCGGCTACAACAGGGGGGAAAGGGGGGCATTCTAAGCGAATATCTGACTGTATCTCGACTTCATATCCAGGGCGTGTTATATGAAGCTCCTTGAAATTCAACTCGAAGATATACGTTTACGTTACTCTTTGCGGAAATTTGTTACGCCACATCCTTTGAGAGATCGCCTTTGCCCTTGGCGACATATGTATATCCCGCGTTACAAAGATACGAAAGTCCTAGCCAGTGCATAGATTATCAAATCACCCATTCGGTCTGATGCAGCAGTGCTTACGGAGTACGGACAAGTCGGACAAACTGCATTAGGGGGGTTGTTGGTTGACTCCCTGGTCCTTGCTTCTTGTGGAAGGGGATGATCAGTATTCTTATAGGATGAGAGACTGGTCGTTTTCGACTGAGTTGACTGAGAGCGGGCTTTGTCAATGGCATACTAGGCATCGAGATGGTTCATGCGCCCAAGTCTTGAACTTGGATTCTCCGCATGAACTAGATATTCTCCATCGTTTCCCTCCTCAAGCGGGACTCCTTCCTGGAGCCCTAAAGGTCTGCATTAGCGGAGAACTACGGATCACTGACCGCAAAGCACTAGCAGATATGCATCCATCCACGCGCGGCCATCGGCAATGCCCACTCCCGTCGATGAGAACCGAGGACGGCGTCGTCTGACTCCCGCCAACACGGATCATCCCGGTTAGAAAAACACACAGGCCTCACCCGATGCTCGGTGCCTCCCTTGGCCTTTGGCTTTAGAAGCTGGGGTGCATAATTGGGTTATGAGAGCCTCTTTGACTCATGCTGCGGCGGGCTTTTGATGATTGATGACTCCCCCTATGCGGAGTAGAAGACAAAATAGACTTTGAGAAATGGAAATTGACCGGAGATATGACTACATGTAGTTTCAGATTACTCAATCTGTACTTCTCCTTTTATGCTACGGAATGTCTGCGTTCAGCTTCACGTGAGTGGCTCATCTTCATCTTTCGCTGCTACTGCTAATAATCACGCAAAGGATCCAATCCCAAGGACAGCCCTAGTGTTGAAATCGGTCCATATGTGACATACACACTGCTCTACGGGTGTACTCGTACGTCACCAGCAAATAACAACGAAGATTACATATACCTAGCCAGGCTTAGGGACACACTAGAACACCAACTTGCATAAATTGCCATGCCTTACAGTTACTAACTGTTTCTTGGAACCCAACCCTGGCAAGGAGTGGATCTCGCTCGCGCATTCTTCTTCTTTTTCTTTCCTTTTTTTCGGGTCCTTGGTCAATATTTTCTTCCCACCACATGTCAGCAACAAGCTTCGGTCTGAGATTTCCTTATCCTCTTAGGAATATCTAATAGTACATCCATTTTTTGGAAAGACCAGCGTAAGGGTTACAGTTCGGCCTTTTGGCTCTTGACCTGGGGACGTTTCGGCTCTAAACTGGTGTTCAAAAGTCCGTCCCGAGGCTCGTCTTTCCAACGAAAGCCAGGGTGCTGACCAGGTTTTGACACGCGCTCACGTCAGAACCGTAAAAAAGCCCTTCCCAGGTAGGTAATAGTACGTGCTGTAGTACGTGCTGTAGTACGACAGCAAAAGCGCGAGGAATGGCAGCAATAATGACATGTGCTCTCTCTCTCTTCTAGTTTGTCTCCTAAGGCGATTTATCTGGCAAATATGGTGCTTATCAGAAGCTAGAAGCAGACCAACGTCTTCTTCTTGCGGAGTGTTTTCAAAATCTTGTCATAACTCACGCCACTATCGCTCCATGGAGATGAAGAGAAAAAAAAAAAAAAAAAAAAAAAAAATGAGAGAAGACATACTGACTTTCTGTACATTAGAGAAAAAAAGGAGCTAGCAGCATCTCCAGTCATCCGGACCATTTCTCCGACATGTGGTGCCCCGTTTCAGCCTTGTGCTGCTACCCATTACCCATTTCGCATGTTCGGTCAAGGGTATTGATGGTTCTTCGGGCGTTGTGATTTGTGAGTTTTACTTCTGCCTAGGTCGCATATCATATATCCCATTCACCCTTGTCTGTTCCCCATCTTGCGTATTTGGTAATTCGTATGGCTCAAGAAGGAAAGAGTGCCATTTTTCTCTTCCCTTTTACTCAATGGTCCGGAAGTCATTCATCCGGATTATTACTGAATGATGATAAACGAGGACTATTACTTACCGTTTGAGTCAGCTCAGCACATATCCATGTCCATGCCCATGTCACCCTCTTTTGCCTCCCAAACATCGTCGTATGCTTGGAGTCCTGGTGTTTCCCCTTTGTCCTTTGTACACTAGTCATTAGCCACCTCCTCCGCGGATTAGCGAGAAAAGTAAGCAAATAACTAGTCCTAGAACTAGAGGCTGTCAACATCCAACCGTTCTAAAAGTCGTCGGGTATTATCAGCAGCCTAGCACAAAGGTAGCCTATTCGGGATCCCTTGCCCACCTCATCTTCCAGCAAAAGATGACAAATCTTTGTTTTTTTTTGTTGTTGGTCAATTTTGCCCCGTGAGACCCTTGGAGCCTCAAAAGTCCGTTTCCTTGTTCCCCTTTGCGAATGAGGTGACATGCTTTTTTCCTTTTCACGGGCACTACGCTATTGAAAGCTTGGCAAAGGAAGCTCACAAGACCTAGTAGTAGCCGAAAGGGGACTCAAGAATATCGAGTCACCGGAGTGTTGGGTCAAAACTATAGGGAAACCGGGCATGGCTTTGCCCCCCCCCCCCGACTTAG